>JAUTBQ010178730.1:0-11157 GCA_032361185.1 Lepetodrilus ovalis
TCGCGTCATACCAAAAGACGTTAAAAGAGGGTACTTGTTGTTCCCCTGCTTGGCGCTCAGCATTAAAGCAAGGACTGGCCAGCTTGGAGTCGGTATACTGTGTCTGAGTGGGATATCATTGTTCTATCTGTGGCATGATATTCTAAGTGATCTAGCATATCACTATAAAAACTGGTGGAAATCCAGACTAGTCAGGCAGTACATGTACATGCAAGTCATTATATTAGTGAAAGAATCTAGAAAGTGACTTTAAACCCCCAAAACAACCAACCAACTAATCCTGCCCTAAACTGACAAGTTGTGATATTAGTGAAAGATTCTAGAAAGCGACTCTAAAACCAAATTTATAAAAACAACTTTTGTTCACAAAGAACATGTTTGTGCTTGTATTATGAACCCTCTCCATGCTGGAGGCAACTGGGGATGACCTCAAGAGCAGTTCCTGTGCCTAATCCAGCAGGGAGAGGGTTAAAGTATGCTTTATTTGAATTCCAGATTCATTGGCTGTCTGTGATCAACTCCATTGTCCTTGTGTTCCTCTTGATAGGCTTTGTCGTCATTATCTTGGTGAGTTCAAATTCACATACAGATCCTCTTATAAATAGAAATTCCCCAAAGCGTTATCTAAAAACAAAGATTAGTATAAATTATGTAAACATTTGTTATTTGTATCACTATTCGGGCCAGTATATTTCCAGCGGTAATTTCGAATACTGGTAAGCATACTCACTGGGCACAATGTCATTATAGTCAGTGGATTGTTTGGTGACATCACAAGTTCTCTGCGATAACCTCGATTGCAATCTTTGTTCAAAGTCACTTTAATAGAAGTGGGTGATTGAGTATACGCAATAGAGGTGTTTCACCCTGTATGTGTATTCCAGACTCGCGTTCTGAAGAGCGACTTTGCTCGGTACAACCTGGATGACGACGACTGTGAGGACCTGGATCAGGACGACAACGGATGGAAGATCATCCAGACCGACGTGTTCCGATTCCCGCCGGCCAAAAATCTCTTTTGTGCCATTCTCGGTAATAATCCATTCAAATTTCCTTTGTAGTGAAGAATTTCTTCTTATTACTTTTTTTCGCAGCAAATGGGTGAAAGATTCCAGCAGCGACGTTAAACTCCATGATCGCTCACTGACTGATGCCAATACACAGCTGTAGTTCATAGAGATGTACTATGATGTACAATGTTTTAACACATGGAGTTTCTCTTTTGTCGTTTCCTCCTCATTATCTATCGCCCTATTTTAACATTTTAATTAGTTCATGGAAGGTAAGTTACCGTTCTGATACAGTCGTGATAGAATATCGTTCCTGATTTCTTGTCAAGCAGTTGTTATCCTGGTTTTATCAGTACCAGACACAGGCCTGTTACACGACACTCTTGTAGCGCTACAATAGTTGTAACTGGGCTCTCGCTATAGTAGAAAGCATTGACCTTACAATAGTTGTAGCCTACAAGAGCGTCGTGCAACGTCCCTGCAGCATGTGAGAGAAATAATCTTGAAATGCAGGCCAAAAAGTCCAAGATTAAAATTAGTTCTGGGAAAAGCAAACCAAATTTCCACCAAAAAAATCCAATGATTTATTTGTCCAGGCTTGTTTTCTGCTGAAATCACCATTGCCTGTTAACCTGCCTGAATGTGGTGGCTGTGTTTAGAGGAAAACATTGTAAACTATAATGATCATGTTTCAGTGAAAGTAGAGACTGACCTGTGATTATCATGTTTCAGTGAAAGTAGAGACTGACCTTTGATTATTGTGTTTCAGTGAAAGTAGAAACTGACCTGTGATTATCGTGTTTCAGGTGTTGGAAGCCAGTTCCTGTGTTTATCAGCAGGCATTCTCCTAATGGCCATCATGGGGATGTTCAACGTACATCGGCACGGCGCCATTAACTCTGCTGCCATTGTTCTCTACGCTTTTACATCATGTGAGTTGAAACAGTCCATGCTTAACCATGTCCATGCTGTAGGCAACTGGAGATGCCCTAAGAACAGAGCTTGTGCCTAATCCGTCAGATAGAATGTTAACTGGCAGGAACTGCGAAAGATTCCCGCTGCAACGTAAAACATTGGCTGACTTTGAGCACGTACTATTGCAGCTATAAGGACTGTTTGTTTTGCTACTGGCTGGCCTGATCCAGCAAACTGCTCGACTCCTTTGACCTGAAAAACGCTCTCGATGGAGTACGTTTTTCGGGTCAACTGGGTCAAGCGGCTTGCCGGATCAGGCCAGCTGGTAGCAAAACAAACAGCCCGTATAGCTTCAATAGTAGGTGCTCGTATAGCTTCAATAGTAGGTGCTCGTATAGCTTCAATAGTAGGTGCTCGTATAGCTTCAATAGTAGGTTCTCGAAGTCAGCCAATAACTCACTCACTAAAGATCAAGGCTATAGACTACTAAACAGATATGTATTAGAAAATCATTTCAATTTGGATTTAAAATGAGTGCCTTGCATCAATTTGTGTATACAAGTATACTGCATTTATTCGGAAATGGTTTAATAGAAGAAATATATTATCGATGACTGAAAGTGTCGCAACTGTAGAAAAGAGCTGTAAATAAGCCATCTATCTTTGTGTATGGATGAACAATTTCTGCTACAACTAGAACAGTTGCAGCTACAAATGATTGTAAGTCATCCAAACTTTGTGAATCAATTCCACAGTAACATCGAGCTTCATGGTAAACTCAATCACATCTTGGACAGCGCAATGAAGATGTCATGGTGACATTGCTCTCTACTTCCAGGTATCAGTGGCTACGTGTCTACAAGCCTGTACAAGAGGATGGGAGGTAGCAACTGGGTCTGGATCATCAACCTTACCTCAGCCCTGTTTGCTGGTATGTAGGGGAGGAAACCTGAGAAAATGTGCTTTCAGTTTAGCGAAGAAAATGTAGCCCTTTTTTTATCCACCAGTTTTAGAAATTTATTGCGTAAGTGGGTCAAATTCTATTTGTAGACTTATCCCGTTTAATGATTCTGGTGATAACCTACATGGTAATATATTGTTGTAAAGTATGCATACCTAGCGTTGTATACGATTGTATCGCATGTGTACGACTGAACACATGCTGAACAACGTGATTCATCTCTAAATCTACAGATATTTTAAGCACACTATCCGTATTAACAGTGTATTAAGATTTTCTCAGGAGTTTGTTCAACCTAGTACTCATCTTTGGTTATCTTTGGAGAAATTCGAAAAATAAACCTGACCTGCTTAGACGTCCAATTACATTTATGAAAACTAACTGATTTGTTGTGTTTTATGAAAACTAACTGATTTGTTGTGTTTTATGAAAACTAACTGATTTGTTGTGTTTTATCGTTGTAAATCGTGCATGTGTTTCAGTTCCCTTCTTCATGGTGTGGTCATTCATCAACTCAGTTGCCTGGGGTTACGGGACAACCCAGGCGTTGCCATGGACTACCATTGTTATGCTCATGGCCCTCTGGCTCTTCAGTAAGTAAAATTCTAAATCGTGTCGAAAAGAAGGTCCATTTTTCTCGAAATGCGTAAATGTTTGGTAAATGAAACTAAGGGTTGTATCTAAAAGAATGCTTCATTTTTCAGTCGGCTATCCACTTACTGTGATTGGAGGGATCTTCGGCAAGAATTGGGCGAATGGATTTGACGCCCCTGTGCGGACTAAAAATATACAACGGGAGATTCCGTCTGTGCCATTGTATAGATCTGCATTAGCCCACTGTGTTGTCGGAGGGTTTCTCCCTTTCAGGTAACTTTTCACTTTTTAGTTTCCCAGAGCATAGGAAATTCTCTTTTATAAGTATTAGACCACCCAAAAGTTGTTATTTACTTATGTACTTATTCTCCAACACTCGATAGTTATAAAAAAATTCAAATGAATAGAATTAACATAGCTCTAATTATCTGCTGCGATGTAATGCATTAATTCAATCAATTATTGAAAGCCTATGAGAAAAGGCAGGCTTCCATGTGAGGAATTACGGTATATATTTGATTAATTATGGTATCGTTTCTCAAAGCTCTCTTAGCCACTATGAGATCATTCGCACTCTCGTTTTAAGTGCACAAGCGCCATGTATTACAGATCGCTACAAGAGTGCTTATAGTTCTCGTATAGTTCCCTGCGGGAGTAGGCACAGACACTGCTCTTTAGGGCATCTCCGGTTGCCTGCAGCAGGGAGAGGGTTAATTACAGCACGTGATATCTCTGTTCATTGCAGTAATTGTATTAACTAAAATGTTAGTCGTCGCTTATGTGCGAGATATTCCGCTGCGACGTAAAGCAATAATTCATTTGTTCATTTATTCATCTATCTCTGGTCATTGCAGCGCTATATCGGTGGAGCTGTACTACATATTCGCCACGCTGTGGGGCCGCGAGCAGTACACGCTGTTCGGGATCCTCTTCATCGTGTACGGCATACTGCTGAGTGTGACGGCCTGTATATCCGTGGCCCTCACCTACTTCCAGCTGTCGGCCGAGGACTACCGGTGGTGGTGGAGGTCCATCTTCAGCGCTGGGTATGTCCGGGATGGGTATCGAGGCGTCCAAAGTGTCTCTTGTATTGCGGTGTGCTACTGGCTTGTGACAGTTTTTGGCAGAAGTTACCTTTCTGACGTGATATTGATACGATGCACTGTCTGTAGAGTGACATCCGTGGTCTATCAGTACCAGTCAGTGCTCGCAGGTTCACTGCAACTTTCAGCAATACGGATGTTGCGGATTTCCTCCTGCCCTAAACTGACAAGTCGTGATATTAGTGAAAGATTCTAGAAAGCGACTTTAAACCCCATTGCAAAAATAATAATTTCAAATTGACGTGAAAAATAAAAAATAAAACATGTCATAATTTCAAAAATAAAATAAAATATAATTAATCTAAATATGTGAAATTCATCTGATTCCAGGTCGACCGGTATGTTTGTGTTCCTGTATGCGCTGTTCTACTACTACAAGCGGTCCAACATGTCCGGTATGCTCCAGACCGTGGAGTTTTTCGGCTACACACTACTGGCCTGTTACGTCTTCTTCCTCATGCTGGGCACTGTCTCCTTCTTCGCCTCTCTCAAGTTTGTACGCTACATATACGTGAATCTCAAGATGGACTGAACACAGTTGTTTACCACTATATACACACAGAGAGTACCACTACACATAACAGCCCAACCGGCACATCGCGGCATACGATGTCGAATTGACATTAGTTTTACATCATGTCGCTGATGTTGTTTCAACATCAATTCGGCATCGTAGTGACATCGTATGCCACAATGTGCCGGCTGGGAGAAAGGGAGAGAACTATCGGTGAGAATGGGAGCTTGATGAACGGTTAATCATTGGGAGAGTTATTTTGAGGGTGGGATTGTATTATTCCTAATAAATTATCCCAAGGGGCTTTAAGAGTATTGTGCAGTTCAGTCAGGCTGCTCGAGTCAGTTTTTGCTAGTTCTTCCTTATTACTTTTTTTTTTGAGTGGC
This sequence comes from Lepetodrilus ovalis, assembly GCA_032361185.1. Taxonomy (NCBI): domain Eukaryota; kingdom Metazoa; phylum Mollusca; class Gastropoda; order Lepetellida; family Lepetodrilidae; genus Lepetodrilus; species Lepetodrilus ovalis. Next base: position 5,484 of record JAUTBQ010178730.1, read on the forward strand.
GTCTATTTTTTTATGTGCAAAAGAGAGATTGGTTATTCCTATTCAGATTGGCATCATTGCAGTAATTTTTTTTATCCTACCACATCAATAGTTGCTCATTATACTTGTTGTATAAATGTAACTCAAATACCTATAATTGGGGAAATGACCAATGCAGATTATAACAAGTTTGAAATCTTACCTGGGTGTTTCTGTTAGTTGAATAGATGGCTATTTTCTGGAGTAATTGCAGGACAATTCGAGTGTGTTTTAGAAGTAAGTATGGAGAGAGAGAGGGAGAGAGAGAATGTGTGTGTGTGAATGTGATCTGGATGATCAAACTCTTATTTTAGGGTGGTATTGTATTTATTATTCCTAATAATTTATCCCGAGGGTCTTTAATAATATTATGCATTTCTGACAGGCTGCTTGAGTAAATTTTTGCTAGTTTTTTTTGAGTGGCGTGCAAAAGCAAGATTTGATGGTTCTCTTCAGAATGTTGTCATCGTAGTAATTTTCTATCTCACCACATCAATAGTTGCTCATTATACTTCTTGTACAAATGTAACTCAAATACAGTGCCCCCTCGATATAACACGGTTCAATACACAGCGGAAATCGTATATAAGGCGGTTATTTCCCTGTCATATTGTATAAGGTGGTTACTATAACGCGGGGGATATGTCATGGACCCCAAATTCAGCATTATATTGAGGGGACACTGTACCTACGATTATCTTGTGTTCACTGTGGACATTGGTAGGTGTTATGATAACACCTTTGGGTTCCAAATAAATGACGATATAACACTCTTAACTTATCATCATTAATTTATAGCCTAAAGGTTCGAAAAAATAACGCAATATAGGGGTCGTGTGTTAGTGCAGTGGCCGATCACTGGATGCTAGAATTAAAGGTCCCACCACATTCAAATCTCCCAACTCAACCCAACATCGATACTTTTTGATGCAGACATGATGGGTTGTAATACAGTTATCATCTTTGGTTTGTCAGTGTCAGAGGATGTATCAATATGTTATTGCACAAAATATTAATCTCAGTTCAATTATGTACCATGCAGGGTAGCATTTCTTGAAACTCTCCACTACTAGACCATAAACACGCTCATAGCTATCTCTAATACAGAGCGCTATCATCTCATATTGGAATTGAGAGCTTCGAGAAATGATAGCCTGTGATACCTTATTTTGCATTCCACTTAGTACGTTATTCAAGCAGAGTGTTTTCATCTGTTGAACAAGAATATTCTCACACTGTCAAGTATTACATGGTTGTTGAAATCCAAGGTGCGTTTTCTTTAACGATATTTACATAGTTACAATGAAACATGCTACGCATTCATACCACCCATTGCAAGCTGCACTAGCAACTGCGCTACAATGCTGATGAAATATGGTCTCCAGATATTTTTGTGGCTTACGTTCATTAGAATCATTTTATCAAAGGCTATGTAAAACAGTTCAATTTTCAAGCCATGCTATATCAATTTTCCTCAAACATAACCTTGATCAGCAGGTATCTAAATGCTATAGCTCCGATTAGGTGTCACAGTTAACATGTTGTCAGAAATGACCCAGATGAGACTAACTCCTATATTGTGAGGATGTGTGTGTAGCACAGTGGTAAGGCCATTCTACTTCAGAGCAAATGGTCCTGGGTTCAAATTGACCACGTGGGGCTATTCTTAACCCTCTCGCTGCTGGATTATACACAAACACTGCTCGTTGTCTGTAAAGTGGCAGTATACTTTTGGTTGGTTTGTCAGTACCGGCTAATGTACGCAGATTTACTGCAATGCTCGGTGCTACGGGTGTTGAAGGTTTCCTTGTAAACTGACAAACCACAATATGAGAGAAATAAAATTGAAAGCAGGTATAAACCACTATTCCAAAGACACATCCTACTTCAGAAATAACTAGTTCTAAAGTTTGACTTTCATCTACGGTAGATTTGTTTTCTTCAAAATGTTTTTAGTTTGTTAATGCCCTTGTTCTGTTCTTACTCATGCATGTTTTGGATGTTGTTGGTTTTTCTAGGTGGTTTTAAAAGCATACATGTATGTTCAAGTGTTAGGAAAATATATATGAATACTAATATTACAATATATTCATAATTTCCAACTATTTGAGGTTTTATAAGAATTTTCAGGTTTTCATGACACAATACTAACCACTGTCTTGTCATTTTACACATTCATCTGGTTCCATTTCATATTTTTCTATGAAATGTTCATCTGTATTACTAAATCACTGTTCAGCTATGGCTCTTCTATATATATGTATATTTATATTGTACAAACACTGGAGTTATAAATGTGTTGTTCATTGATATGCTGTAAATAGTTTGCCTCTATATATCAAATGGTCAGGTGTACATATTGTGGTTATGCGAACAAAGTTATTTATGTTTTTATTCTAATCATATCACAGAGATGTTGAAAAGTACTTGTGGGGGGGTAATATGTGAATATAGATTATCGCCAATAAATGTGTTGTTTTCCAAAAGAGAAGAGAGCAAGAAGAGTTATATGGTTGTATTATTGCCAGTGTTTTGGAAAAATTGTTGTGCACGAGTGCAAAGTTCGCCTGGACTTGGATAGAACTATTTCGGACTGAAGGATTGCTGATAGTACTTTACCTTCCAAATAGTGTTTTCGAGAAGCAGCATTAAAATGAACCAACATTTTCAAGATTGAATTGACGAAGTGAATCTGAACAGAACTACGAATATGATGACAACAAACCTTTGTTAGTATGGATGTATATTTGACAAAGTGAAACTGGGAATTGTTAATTGATATTGTAAATAAAATTACATCAAATGGATCTTGATTTATCCTTTTTACGATTAGCGAGATGACAAGATCTTTCCACTGTACTCATGGTGCAAGGTTTGAAAGTGTTTTTGAGTACAATATTATTCTTGGTTGGAATACACAACCGCATTGGATCAAGAGAATTGTACTCAGAAAGGCTTTCTGTCTGCTTCTTTCTAATGTGTCACATGTTGTTCGTTAGACTGGAGCGAAAAAATACAGCACAGTAAAATGGCGGCTTGACAACTGAATTTTCTGGACATTTTTCACTATGGAAAGATTAATTGTCTTAAAAAGTCTTTTGGGGTTGCTGAAACGCATAAAAAAGAAACAATACTTCCTGCAGTGGAACAAATGTGGCTAGAAAATGGCATGGCCTTTGTACACAAGCTGAATAACTGAAGCATGATGGCCGTAAACCATTTCATTTCTGCACTGCAGACTGCACCACTGGCTTCGCTGGACAAGAACACTACAGGAACATGGGCCTGACCTTTGTAACCTCCGAGATGGAACATGGGCCTGACCTTTGTAACCTCCGAGATGGAACTGCCTTACTCCTGTTGATTCAAGGGAACTATTTTCCAGCTGCGATATAGAGCAATAATTCATTATTTATTTATTTTGGGTCATTCCATAAAGTTTACTGAACCAAAAAACAACCTTGATTTGGATTAAATTAAAGACTTTGAGAAGGATTTATTCACATGAGAATACTCCTATTGTTCATAGCACACAGAAAACACCCCATACAAATCATGTCCTTGGTCGATAATCAAGTCTTGAGGTTTCTAAAATTGTTTTCTGCCAATTTGTTTTTTTCGGTATGCCATAAATGATAGACATGTTCTCATGTGAACATAAAGCTTACATAAAATTATCAATACATCCGCTCCATTTATGATATGGTAAGAGTGTACGTGCTTGAAAAGTCATGCCAACTTATAGCCTAGACATATACTCAACAAAATAAATTAAGGGCTGGTAGGCATGTAATAGGGAAGCTTTGTACCAAATTTTTGGAACTTTACTCGAGGAATATGGGTCTGTTCTTCCAGTGCGTCTGCAAGTTCTTGAAGAATCATTGAAGTTCATAGACGTTTTGAAATTCATCATTGTTAAAATAACATGGCCATATTTATACGTCCAAAATTGCTACTGGGCCTTCATTAATTTTGCTGAGTATACTTTGCCAATAATAGATATGAAGGGAGGAACTCTGTAATAAAATTCAGTTGTTTTCTTGTTCAGTAATCTTGGGGTGTCAATGCATTTTATGCCAAACCTTCATTTCTTATTTGTCATATTCACTGCTCTATTGGGCATTTTAGGTTTCCTCTCGCAAAGTAATAAAAAGAAAACACACCCCAAAACATGATAAAAATGATTTTTTTAATATATATATATTTCATATGGTATGGTGACAATCAAGACAATGCAATGACAGACTGGAATGAAGCCAACTCGTATTGAGACATGTCGCAACTTGTGAACTGATATCGGGAATCACAAAACTACATGTTCTTCAATAAATACCTCTACTGTGCTGTTACAGACAAAACACTATCCAGTGGTTAATACTAACATTTTGGAGCACTAGTCCTGATATAGTAAAAGCCTAATAAATCCTAAATTTCTATTAGTCCTTAGGATACCTTTAGCATTGAGCATTTTGACTTTGGCTACAGGACTAGTGCTAGTATTAACCCCTGCTATCCAATGTTTTCTACTGATAAACTTCAAATATCTAACTGAATTATCAACTAAACTAGTGAACAATTTCTTCCACACGATTTCTCGGCAGATCACTGTGCCCAAAAGAAAAATATACTTCATGTAAATATTTTATTGTGACTTGTGAAATAATAAATAATCAATGAACTCGGCCAGTTAGAAATAAAGAAAATAATAAGGGGGGATCCTTCTCCATACATTCAATGTTAATGGTGGTCAAATCTGTAATTTTCATGGGGTCCCACAGATACCTTTAACATTGGAGATTTTCATGTTACCCCAGGACCCCCTCTAATTCAAACACTGGTTTCAGCACACAAGTAATAACTATCCATACCGATCCTGTCAAGAGCGATTAGATTGTAGCAAAACTTTGATGATACTAGTTTACGAGTGGCATTCGACAAGTCACTTCAAACGCGCATTTTACACTCCGCGGTTCTCCAGGTCCTTCACTTTGAAAATGCGCACCAGCCAGTGTTCTGTTGTGTATGCCTCCTCCAACACGTCCAACTCAAAGTCCTTGTTGCCGATTTCAGTGTTGCGCACTCTGTCGTAACCCGAGGGTTTGCCTGGAAAATATGCAATAATGAATAGTAAACATGTAATAATGAATAGTAAACATGTAATAATGAATAGTAAACATGGATTCGACACAGCATCTAACAAAAAAAAATCTTATGATATATTCCAATACATTACGTCCGTGTCACAGCAACCTGGGTATCATTTCTTGAAACGCTCTTATCTACTATGAGATCTCTAATACATGGCATTCATGAGCGCCACGATCTCTTTGTGGATAAGAGAGCTTCGAGAAACGATACCCGGCGCAATAGAATTTCTCTGCAAATAGTGCCAATAATCTTTTCTAACCATTCTGAGGTGAGTGATTATGTAGTTTTAATGTCGCTGCAGGAATCTTTCACCAATTTGCAACGAAACCATTCTGAGAACGCAGGTTGAGGTCATATATCTATTCCCAATAATTGGCCAACTACAGCCATAATGCAAGTCTTCTGAGTACACAAGGTGTTCAAAATTGAACATACAGTGTCCCCTCTATATAAGGCTGTATTTGGGGTCCATGATATACCCCCAGCCTTATAGTACCAGCCTTATATA
>JAUTBQ010178741.1:0-11157 GCA_032361185.1 Lepetodrilus ovalis
TTACTAAACAAAAGTTTAGGACATCTGGAAAAATATCGGTCATGTGTCCGATGTCCGACGCTCATATGAAGCACTGCCATTCTACAGACAGTGCATCCTATCAATATTGTGTCAGAAATGTAACTTCTGCAAGCATTGATGCCAGGATCCCAGTGGTGGGATTTGAACTCGGTACCTTTGGCTCTGAAGTCCAAGCCCCTAAATTAGACCATTGCCTATTGTACCGTTTTTCAACCTCAAGTTTTTCTCAGCCAAGCTAAATCCCAGTTCCAATTGCATCTGGAACTTTCAGTTTAACAGAACACTCATGTACAAATGAAGGTCAGAGTACCTTAAATATTGTCAATGGTGCTGTTTTGATACAAACAACAGAACATTGAAAGTACACTTTATCTTTAATCAATCGAAATACTAACACCACGTAAATTAGCTATGAACTTTGTAATATTTTCCACAGAGTTGCTATTGGTACACTCTTTTTCTTTATGTATAATTTATACAACAAAATTTTACACCTTTTACACTGCAAATAAAATTCATGAATAAAAATATTTTCCACCAAAGCAGTCACTGAATAATGACCTATAAATTTCAGATGATAATACCGGTAGTTTCAATTATTTCATATCAGTGAGTGAGTGATTATGGAATTTAACGTCGCTGCGGGAATCTTTCACCCATTTGCGACGATTCTTATCAGTAGTCATCAATTAATCCGAATACACATCAAAACCACATCCAATGTTACCCAAACCTAAAAGTAAAAATAGAAATAGCATTGCCCAGATCACCCCAGAAATCACTCAAGCTTATCTGTATCTCCAGCTAACAGACATAAAGACGTCATAATTAGCTATTTCTCCAACAACTATAGATCACTATACTTGCCAAAGCACGACAGGTGATCCAAATAACTAGTCCCAAAAAAGATAGACTTTTACCTGCCCATAATGGATTTAATAATGCTTGTTTTTGCTCCAATTCAAATAAATGTTTTGTCACTTCCTATTGGCCTTCCTCATGCATGGTTGACATACATTTTTATTACATGGTTTACAGACATTTTTGTTACAATTAATTAAACTGTAAAAATGCATCTCAGTTTGTCTGAAACATGTTTGTCCAAATATCCTATAAATTGATGATTAATACAGCTGAGCTTTTTTGACAATAACGAGTTTTTGCAACAGGTGCAATAAAGTTCTATGACGATACTTTCTTTTTTGTGTTTTGCTATTGAAACTCTCAAACAAAAGCATAACCATGAATTTTGAAGAGCGATTCGATCAAGTTTTTGATGCCAGGTAAGTGTCGCAAAACTTCTTGTGATACAATAAACCACTCTCATATTTATAGTTCTTTCCACACACACATTCGAAGAGGACGTTCTCATGAAGAGACTTGATGTGGTTACGTCTGGCTCCATGACTGGCAAATGCTTTACTGCACTGAGAGCAAGGAAAGCTTCCATGTAACGGCGATTTGACTGGGACCGAGCCATAGGGGAATCCCATGTATCTGCCACCAGTTGCTGAGGAGAGGACTTTCAGCCAGTCGAAACTACTATCATTCCTGTCCATTCCTCTGTGATTGTCTGAAAACAACAAAAATCGTGGCTCCATATTCGAATGATTTATTTGCTGAACAGATGTTTACAAACAATAGTAGTGACTGGCAGTAGTATCACAACCAAATCAGCATTATGTTCTACATGCAAATAGTTTTTAAATAGACTTCTTTCAAACATGCATTCAATTAATAAAAGTCTTTCAAATATGCATTCAATTAATAAGTCTTTCAAATATGCATTCAATTAATAAAAGTAATAGCATTCGCCAACAAATCTATAGAACTGACATGTTACTATTTATAGAATGTTACACACATCAGTAGATTGTGTAAACACTGCCATATAATGTAACTACATGTGTATATATGTCTCTCTTGTACAGGTGTGTGAATGATATGAGCAGCTGACAAAATTTGTGAGTGAATGAAACACTGAAACATTTGTATATATATTTGTAAATTAACAATGCATCATTCTATCATGAGTTCAGTGATGTGCTTTTGACAATTCACAAATGTAATTTGTTTTCATTTACTCTGAATATAAAGCCTAAGTTGATGTATAGTTTTCATTAAATGGTTGCCAGAACATGGCTTCATTGCCTATTGGATTCAGTCGTCAGCAAAAGTCAATTATGGCTTACGTATATTTTATTCCAGTATGAACAGTTTCATAAAGGACATTACATTTTATTGAGGACAAAAATATTTAAAGCATAATATCATTAATGACAACGTCTAACCAGTAGAGAACAATCACATCAAATGGTATTGGCACAAAGGTTAGAAATACAATATAGTAGTTCTCATCACAATAGATCATACAACAAACCATGAGTGTATAAACCATGCATGAACATGTGATCAGCCATTCATAAAGTACATGTATAGTACAATAAGGCAAACTTGCAACGAACTTTCCTCAAGCTTTAGGTAACATGGCCCAGTTTTCTCAATAAAAACTCATCCATAGCTTAAAATTCAGTGTACAACTGAGTATTGTTTACCTGAGATGCAGTTTTCAGTTAACAATTGAAATTGAGTTTGACTTTTTTTTTAGAAATGCAAAGTGAAAAGATTCTTTTTAATGACTAAAAGTTTGTTTCAAGAAATCTGGCACAGAAGTCGTTGAAAGACATAAAAGCAAAACATACAAAGTAGTTCCACCACTATTAACTAAGACATGTCAGAACCTGGAATACCAGACTAACCCAATAGCTTAGTGACCAGCTGTGAAGAATATTGTCAAATTATGCTGTATTTGCAAGGAATTGATTGAAGATAACTACCAATGGTCTTTGCACTTCTTCTTGTGCTGGGAAAAGCTCAGGGGATGTTTGTAAACTTTCCCACACTTGCATGGATAGGTCATCTTACGATGGACAGAGACAATGTGATACATTTTAGCACTATGGCAAGCAAAGGACTTATTGCATTCAGGGCATGGATGAGGTTTCCTACTGATATCCAGACTAGAATTGTGGTGGAAGTTGGGACTATAGGGAAATATGGGGACATTCTGAGACTCTAACAGTTCACAGTTTGGAATAGGCCAGTTTCCTTCAGGCATCCAAGTGGAGGAGCCAGTTTTGAGTGAATGCAAGACATCAGCACCTGAAAGCAAAAAAAAAAGGCTGGTTCAAAGATCGTATTTCTACTGTGAACACACAGTGAACATTATCAATAAGCAAAGAAAATGTTAATTCACAGAGAACAGATTTTAACTATTCTAAAAACTCAAAACTGACTGGATGTTTTAGAGTGCACAACAGAACAAATCCAGTATACCCAAATCATGAATATTTCAACAGAAACAGAAGAAAATCAGATTCATAACACAAAATCCTGCTACATAACTAAATACTCACAGACAAACGTGTCCATTTCTATTTCTCCTAAGCCTGCAGCCAAAATCCATGGTATCATGACACAATACAACTGGATTGGAACCACCATCAACGTCAGACAAGATAAGGGACCACTTCTGAACATACAACTCAATAATGAACTCTTTCAACACAAAAGAACGAACAAACACTGTCTCTGTGCCAGCCATTGTGGAATGATTGTAACGTGGAAGTTCAGCGTCATTCGGCACTATTCGTTCCAAGCTGATGGCCAGACTGTACATGTCTACAAAGCTTCTGGTGCGCTAGAAGGCCGGTCCTGTACTTATATCCCTTACCACAGTCGCACCTAAAGCTCTGCTGATTGTGCACTTGTAGATGATTGAAGCGAGCGCCCCGAGAAGAGAACATTTTCCCACACACAGGACAAGCATACGTCCGCGAGACGATCCTACCCCCGTACATGACAGGAGGTGGCAAATGTTCGATGTCTCCTGGGAGCCAAACTTGATGGTTGTCCTGGTTTGAAAAGTAATCTACGACTGCATTTTGGACACCTTGCACACTCAGTATTGAACCTGAAAGTAAGGAAAACACTATTCTATTTGGTGGTATTAGACCATTACAAAGCACTGGACATTGTTAAGCTACGGAAAAACTTCAAAAGAGAATTTTACCATTGTTAACATATTGCAAATGGTTCCAACATGATTACATTTAACAAGATGCTTTAGTCAGTCATAAACTTGTCAAATCAAATTTTCAGATAGTCTGAGATTAAATAAAAGTAGAATTCAATGGCAAGAATACAATTTTATATATTCTGCAGTCCATTAATTTCAGATTGCACCTGTTCTGAACATATGTGACGGGATAGAAAGGCATTCAGGAAACTGGGTATATCTGTATCTATAAATCAATAAATATCATATCCATGGAACTTGTGTTATCTTCAGTACAACAATCTTGAAACGTTAACTATAAAGGAAAATTCCAATTATGCCAACCTTGACACAAGCAATCACCCATTGGCACCATGCACAGTGCAGAACTTCTTGTGGTAAAAGAGTCCAGTCTTATACTTGTAAGACTTGCCACATTCACAACTAAACTTCTTATTTTCGTGTATGGCTCGAACATGATGCATCAGACCCGGTCTCGAATTAAACCCCTTACTGCAATATTCGCATGTCAAAAGATCTAGTCTTTGGGATGTAAAAGATTTCGACTGCTCAGAATATGTATCGCTTTTATTCAAGTGGGACTGATGATCGGCGCCTTTCCGTTCAGATGTTGACATAGAGTGCTCCCAAGGAAATGAACCAAGGCAGCCTGAAAGCAACAAAATGGATAACAGTGAGGCCTAGTAGTGTCCACACAATACGAACAGGACTGAACATAAAGAGATGTCTTTCTAACAAGTCATTAGGTTCTCATGGAAGGTAAATAGTAAAACATTACAAATATTTGCAGCACAAATGAATATTACTGTGAACTGCTAGGCTAGATTTACAGCGAAAAATAATTCCACAAGAAAATTGCACCCTCATTCATCAGTGTTTTTCATTGAATGATAATAATGTAGTATTACAAACCTATGCTATATAATATTATAATTTTTCTGTTAGGGTACATATTAATATTACTTGTATACATCTAATACTGGGGCTTGATAAATGTATCGATAATCGCAATTATTATTAATATGAATGATTATTAGTGATTATCAATAATAAAACTGGTTTATCAATACCTATGAAGAGATATGGATCATAAAATAAAGTTTTTGTTTACTTGTAACATTCCTTCATAAATTATTTGTCCGATACTGTATTTATTGATAATTGATTGATATTGAGCTGACGATTATCCATCTTTCACATCTGTATTGATAGAAAACCATATTTATTTTTGTAGTAATTCTCATACGGTAATTTGCATGCTATTTGAAACTGAAAATTATTCTGTAAAATGTGATTTTTTTTTTATCAACTACAAAACCCCAAATAATGCCTAATTGACACAATCTGTGGAAAGTTGATTACATTTCCAAACACATCTCTATTGTATGTAAACATGACATACATGTATTTGTAAACTGAACATGAGTGTGAACAACCAACTCGTACATCGTGTGAACAGCTGCACCATTACTACCACCCATCTGTCAAACATAGGGTGTGGTGTGTGGGTGGATGTAACTTGGTGTGTGGGGGATGTCATAAACAACATGACTTGTGATCAGCTACACCATTACTACCATCTGTCAAATATGGGATGTGGTATGTGGGGGATGTGGGGGATGTGGGGGATGCGGTACACAATATGACTTGTGATCAGCTGGTTAGTGGCTGGGCGCATGCTCTAGGTATTCGGCCATTTGTCATAGGCGAAGTATGGCTGTATTTTGCGGTGTGCGCATACTTAGCAGACTACGTGGTTTTGGGTGTGCTTCTTTTTCTCGTTACATACATGTTCTCTAATGAGAAAGGAGTGAATATTGAGAAGTGTAAAAAAAGTATGCTACAACTGCTTGATTGCAAGAATTACATGGGGAAGAAATAACAAAGAACATCATGATAAAATTTGTATCACTGAATCACCAAACTCTGAATGGAGTTGACCCGTAACATTGTATTTAAGTAAGCCGACTTGCATCATATTTGTCAGGGTAAGATGATTGTATCAGAATGTGTGTAATAATCATGTTAGTTATTCTTATGATATTGTCACTTCAATTAAGGCCAAGACCAAACCAATTTGGCTAGGTAGATAATGAGGTATTTCAGTGTTCGAAATACAAGCAAATAATCAAGGGTTCATTTTCCATAGGTCCAATGTTAATGGTGGTAAAATCGGCCATTTTCTGGGGGTCACACAGATACCTTTAACATTGCAGATTTTCAAATGACCCCCCAGGACCCCCTCTATTTCGATCACTGTATTTAGTCAATCTTGCTAAAAGAAAGATAATATCTGGAGTTTGACCAGAATGGGATATATGCGTTGACAGCCAGAAGTTACAATTAACATCTTTTATGACACATCCTGTAATCCTACATGATCATTCAAAATAAAACTAATAAAACAAATAATTTGATCCCGTTATCAAGACTTTATTGATACTCAAACACAGCTGTTCAGACAAAAATCGATTGGTTATCTTGTATCAACATTTCCAACATCATATGCAACTAAAAGCCAACAATAGGTCGTTAGTAGTGGTAGCCCAGCATACAGAATATTACATCTTTGACAACAAATACGTGGAGCAGCTTTTCTGATGCCGTCCCAGTGTGGTCTCATATTTGTAAGACCTGCCACATTTACAGAACCTGAGAATCTTCTCATGAATAGCCTGTATGTGGTACGTCAATCCCAATTTCTGACGGAACTCTTTGCCACACTCAGAACAAGAAAACAAGTCTACTGATGTATTCGGAAACTCCTCTACAGAAGAACCTGGAAACACATCCCAATGAGAACCAGAGACACTCTTTCCTGAAATTTCAGCAATACCAGTTCTTCCAAGCCGAGAAATTGGAAAATCTGAAAACAGTAAGAGGCACTGTCTTAGAGATAATAAAGAAGTGAACGAAACACACAACTAAACAGTACAGAGAAACGGATTGTAGTCACAGCAGCCCCTTTCAAAGATGAATGAATGAATTGGCAAGCATCCTTTTGTTACAAGTTCCTTCACCAGTCAGAACACACAGACTGCTGTATCAACAGCAGACTGAGATTTACATATGCAGTGGCATTGCTCTTCAATGAAATCCTACAAACTATGCTACATTTAACTCTCTCCATGCTGCAGGCAACAGGAGATGCCCAAAACAGCTATGTTTGTACCTAATTCAGCAGGGAAAGGGTTAAACAACTTTCACTTATCAGAAAATGCATTATGCCTATCCCATTACACATTTTGTGGTTTGGTATCGAGATTGTCTGCACATAAATAGAATACATCGATAAATTTTCATTTGATTGCCGGTTCCAAACATAATATGAAATTGGATCCAACTCTGTATTTTGTAGGAAATGAGTGAGTGAATTATTGTTTTACTTCACAGTGAATCTTTCTTTTTGTGTAGGAACGATAGAAATCTAGCATGTTTGTGAAAATCGTAGAACAAAGGTTTATAAAGTAATAATCATGGAGGCTTCACACATTTATTGGCAACTTTCAACACAAAACTGTAGTAAATGTACACTCAACAACTTCCTTAAACAAATTGTGATCAAAGTGACAAATTTCACAATACCACTACATAAACAAGACTGAAGTAGACGACTATTGAATCTGCATCAATACAAATGTCTTCTTTTTGCCCTTACAGTATTTCAGTCAGCACCAATTGATTCAGTCTCAAATTTCCCCAAAATATTCCTCTTCATATTAAAATGTGTCACATTATATCATTCAGAATTTCTAGTATGAAATGCAATAACTTACAACAGGGGAGTAATATACCATTCAAACTGCATAAATCATGAGCACAATTGATACTCTGGAACTTTGTGTTTCGATCTACAAACAAGGAATGAAAACGGTATGTGTAACACAAATTGTGAACAAACAAGGAATGAAAATGGTATGCGTAACACAAATTGTGAACTAGCCGATTTCTGAGAACACTTGTTGACAAACTGCTGTTTTCTAGAAAAGTTATTTAATTACCCAATGCATTAAATAACATAATTAATATAAATTTATTGAGTAAACATGTAACCTATTTTAGTATGTAATATTGCTCCTCTATATCAACACCAAAGAGCAGAAAAACAATAAATTATACACACAATATCTTTAAAAATCATGGTTGCTGAAGGACAAGTAGAATGCTATTGTCATGAAGTAGCTTGCCGATATTCATTTGTCATGGTGAACACACATGACAGGTCACAGTTTGTTATGACAAGTCACAGTTCATGTTACGACAGGTCACAGTTTCCTGTTACGACAGGTTACAGTTTACAGTTCATGTTACGACAGGTCACAGTTTCCTGTTATGACAGATCACAGTTTCATATCACTGACACTCACAACTGACACTACAGATCACAGTTTTGTATCACTGACACTATCTACAGTCTCCTGAGTGACAAAGGGACAAGTCTTCTTGTGTTTCAGTAAACTACGTCTGTGATTGTAAAACTTCCCACATGTGCACTTGAAGGTCACACCTTCGTGGATGGCCTGAATGTGATAGCTCAATCCGTTCTTATTGGAAAACATTTTACCACACTGCAAACAGCTGACTCTCTTTCGTGTGTCGCCGTTCTCGTGAATACTGGGTAAACCTATGCCAGATAAATCAGAATGGTTGTAGAAAGCAACCTGCGGTCTCATGCTGGAAAACTGTGTTCTAAGCATCATATCAGAGATATCTGAAAGTAAGAGAAAACTTCGGTATTATCCAACCCAAACAAATCATAAATTGATAGTCACAAGGTGTCGCACACATTCAAATCTACACAACATATCCAATATTAAATTGTGTTCCTCAACAATATGAAACACACGGACCTCGCAAACACTTAGCAAACTGACACAGATAATCTATAGAAAAACAATTAGATAATGTTGGACTATTCAAGCAAACACATCCTGGACTAAGACAGGCTTGGTAGTTATGATTTCCTTTTGGTCAAGGGGGTTAATCTTGTGGATTTTGATAATGTGATTGAATATGAAAGTATACAACCTCTACCACAATCAAAGGACACACCCAAATATGTGAACAAACATATACTAGATAGCACTGTGCAATTAGTTAAGACCTGTACACGCCTCTCTTCTTAGACAACACAGAATAGTCTACAATCCAGGTTTCAATTGGCAACCTTTGCTCAAAATTCAAGAATGACTACATACTTGCCAAGCACAATAAGAAACACTTACGGTAATAGGATTCATAAAGGATATTAGTAATTCTACAGATTCTTGAAACTTTAGAGCAAACATTTTTGTCCTCATTAATAAATTACAGCCTAGACAATATATGATTAATACAAACATTTGTACAGTAATAAATTCCATATAAAACTGCTCAAAAACAAATTCTTGTATTGAGATTATATCCATTTGATTTGAGAGCTATAATAGTGGTCGTGAATACAGGTGGTTTCAATGTAGCTGGCACAGATGTACAGTTTCGTATAAAACTTTGTAACAATTAATATCCTTAGGACTTTTAACAAAACTATTGATGAATGACCAGCTGAATCACAAAAGTAGTATTATCATTATGGGTCGTCTCGCACGTTTCCTGAAGTGACGATCTACATGTTTACAGTAAATGAAAGCTTTTTATTATTTTTACAAATTACAACTACCCAGTACATGGCTACTTCTCCGTCTCGTAGTAGTGGATGATGCGTAGGATAGGTGCTATATGCAGCAGTAGAGTATGCTAAAGTGTCAATAGCACTTGGCAACAACATGTTGGAAGTGTCACCTTACAAATGCAGAATATTACACTGCCACATAGTAGTAGAGCTTCTTCAGAAGCGCCATGAAGCCTACTTATGCTGACGATCAAATACAAACTCACGTAATGAAAGTAGCCTCATAAGTATGTAGTATTACATCAATGAATCACATGTTGACAACACAGCCCTTGAGTACAGTAATGTTAATTGTGTGAATGGGATCAGTACAAATCTGTACAAAATCTAGTAACATTGGTATTGTTTGCTCACAAGATCAGAAACTATTTCTTAAAATGCATGAATATAATGATAAGCCAGTCTGCACATCAATACACCATGTATATCAAAAACAATCTATGCTGTCATTCCTATGGAATTTGACCCCATAATATTAATAACTTCTACAATTATTCACCAATCAGACAAACTTGTATATACCTCGAAATATGTAAACAGTTGAATAACCGATAACTGGACAAAGGAAGCAAAATGGTGTACAACCACACACAAGGTCAAAGTTCAGACACCAGAAAACATACATTCCTACATTTCATACTCCTAGATTCAATGTTTGTCACTTTGTGAAATTAAATTCCAAATGAAAAATCCAATTCCAAAAATATGTGGCAATATGCTACAATAATAAACCAGGATTAATATTGTTTATTGCTGGCCAGAGAAGATATATTCTGTAAACTGCCAATACATGTACTTTGAGATTCAAGATGAACACATTCCAGGTTATTTTTCAAAAGAAAAGTGGAAGTTTGTTCTATCTTGTAGAAATCTGATCCCATATCGTGGACAACATGTTCAATATGGTAATAGTAAACAAATTAAAGTTGAATCAGAACAGGTATCTACATTAGAAAGTTTATTACATCAGATCCCATCTCATGGACATGTTCAAAAGTAAACAAATTAAAGTTGAATCAGAACAGGTATCTACATTAGAAAGTTTATTACATCAGAGCAGTTAGCTATCTTTATTTCTGAACAACAGTTCCCTAGGTTCACTGTTCATAACTTCATAAACCTAGCAGTTTTAATGATGCTGACAAAAATGCTAGTAGAAATTGAATATTTCAAATGTGTTGCTATTTATTCCTCACAAAAACATGATATTTTCAAGGGTTTCAAATTTCAGGAGATGACAGCATAGTATTAATGTTCACAGAAGTCTAATGTCATGGATTGCCTGTTAACATTATTTTAGTATTCCCTACCCCAGGCCACAGTTGTACAGGTGGTGGGTGCATGCACCTACCTTGTGATGTCAGCAACGTCATCCTCTCCATCTACT
>JAUTBQ010178752.1:0-11154 GCA_032361185.1 Lepetodrilus ovalis
TGTGTGTGTGTGTGTGTGTGTGTGTGTGTGTGTGTGTGTGTGTGTGTGTGTGTGTGTGTGTGTGTGTGTGTGTGCGCTCGCATACGCGTATGTGCGTCAGTCGAGATGTCAGTGTGTAGGAGAATAGCTCAAAATACCAGACGTATTCATATCAATAGAGAGATGCACGTATTAATTGTCATACCATTACGTAAATATATTATTTTTAGGAAATTTCAAGGAATATTAGCTGTTCGAATAATTAAAATACAATGAACATAAATATCTAAATATTAACGTTATGCTATAATGCAGTAAATAATATTTGTTTAATATCCGATAGTATTTAACATTTGTCTTCTTTGTCTTTGACCAGATATGGTTAATTAATTTAAACTAGAGTGTTGAAATTTGTCAATGTAATTTACTTCTAGCGAATATTTTGTTAGTCAACTTTTGTAATTAAATTGGATTTTAGAGGTTTTACAAATATTACAACGCGTACTCTTAGTGCATATCAATTATTAAAGCTCTACGTTAGATTGCAATGTCTAATTCTGATTATACCATAGAGAAATGCTCTACCTGGCGATGTGGGATTTGTGCATTTAAAAGAATGTTGCGATTGTTTGGCTTGAAGTGCATCTAGTACTAGTTCATCGTGCGCCTTCTAAATATAGCAACCAGCCCGTCATTTTGCTTACAAAACTAAGCCGTTAACTAATGCAAAACAAGTTAATGCATTAACAGAACATTTAGCAAAATTCGTAATGTGTGTACATACATAAATAAATGAATGGTAAATATGAATAGATGAACGAGGGTCTGATGGATGACTACGCCGGAGTGGGTCCTCCGAGATTGCCGGATGTGATGCTGAAAACACAACCACCAAACACAATATTATCTTAGCCTATAAATTAATTAAGATACTGCATCACTTAATAACTACTAGAGGTAATTGTATCTACGTTATTTATATGCGTCAGACATTTCAATAATTTTAAATGCTATATTTCTCCAGATTTAAATGAAATCGCTTGTTTGGAAATTAATACAAGAATTTTGCACGTTTATGCGGCGTTCTATCATGATAATTCATAATGAAATGGCATAGAAAATTAGCCGTTTACTTAGGCACTTTAAAAAGCGAAATAGAGCTGATTCTATTATATATTCTATGTGCTGACATAAGGAATAATTTATTAATTGGTTGCTTGTCCGTGGGAATTTTTGTGCAGCAATTTATGATTTAGAATGTTTAAAACACAGCTATGTTCCGTATTTCAAGCGTACCCTCGTGAAACTCGGAATACAACACATAAATAATATGAATTCTACGGGAGAAATAATTACGGCAATATCAGTTCCAACATTCAATATTTATTCGTGTGAGTTATTGCTCTTTCGTGGTTAGAACATAGAAAGATATTCACATTTCATGAAAATCATCATAGCGTGAAACCTTGTAGCTTTTCAATGATTAATCAGATAATATATTCTGTGACTATAAGCAATCAAATATTCTAAATTATTGAAATGATAATAAAAACATTAAATTCAACATTGTTATTTATTAACGATCAAATATCACATATTCTCATTGTGGATTGTTTAACATGAAAAAGTTAATACAATTGGTATTTTTTCCGATATGAAATTACGGTACTCTTTGCAACCGAAGAAAATTGAAAATATATTCATGGAAAACATTACGATTTTCTAGACTAGGAACATTGAGTTACACATGTTACATTAAGTCAAATTCAATCCTATCAATACTTCGCGATAGTATCAAGATATCAATCTGATTTCGTAGTAGATCAAAATTTCCAAATTCTTTCTTTGACCTTTGCATGCCAAAATACCTTTACCCTTCTTGAGGCGCAGAAACTATTCCCACATTCACCAGTCCGTACAAAGCCAAGGACAACCGTATAATAACCGCACGGCGTGCTGTCGGGCGATAATCCGTTTCCGATGTACATTCAAAGGAAATTCACCATTTCGTTAATCCTTTTACAGAAACTCACATAATTGAAATCTTGCACATTTATCTCAATATCACACTTCGCACAGAAAGGAATCGGAAAGTCTTTGGAAATGAATTTTAACAGTATTCCTGAAAGTTTGGTATGAAAATTCTAACGTCTTGTTACAACCATCCGTTCTTAGCACGGACTTCAAACTCTACTGCCACACGAAGAGAATTTAGTCGCGTTTTATCATGACAAGTCTTGCATGATCTGTGCAATTTACCTCTTCGCGTTCATTTTCGACTGTCGACGATACATAGATTTAATTGGCCTTATCCACATGCACGACGCTGGGCCGCGTTGTATTTGGTTGCGTGTCGGTCCGCTTATTGTTTCTGTTTGCAAGAAACTGACACTGCACGAGAGAAGGTGATCAGAGGACGGGGGATGGTGAGCGTACAACTCGGCCTCTGCACGTAAACTGGGAAAATTTAACATTTTCCGTCATGCAAGCTCAATACTGTCTAACACTATCTCCCCACAATCTGATCAATGCTTTCGTTGTAAACCATCATCGATACTACCAGCTGTCCGACGTTCCAAATCTCTCTGAAATCTGCCCAAACATCCCCATTTCTTCAATTTCTCCTTCATCCAATTTTTTAAATCATCTAAATAGAAATTATATTTTTTAACAATATTTTAGAGGAATGATATTTCGTATTTTAACCATTCCAGGTTGGGAGTTATATGTTCTGTGTTGGTTGTAGTTTCTCTAAGCTGATTGGGAATATATGCCAGATATTGTTTGACATGCTGTTTCTGTGTCATCGCCTGAAGGTTGAAACAATTGTGACTCTATACTGCACGCAACAAGGAAATCGTTAAAGCTTCGCACTGAGGATAAACAGTCACCTATATTACAACGCAAACAGCCATATCTCTTGACTTGGTAACAAAACAAACCCCAAAATAAGTAAAGAAGTTTTTTTTAATAATTCTAGCCATGGAAAATATACTACTATATATATATAAACCAACACATTTTCGAAAAAGAAAAAAAAATCAAATATATTTTATATAGAGTGCTCTTCTTATCACTGTGCATTTGTTTTTAGTGGTCACCTTAATTTTCTTTCTTACACTTATATGTAGGTAACTGATTTCTTAAACGAATATAATTACTGTAACGACGAAATATATATTCTCTATATTATTAAATATTTTCCATGCGACCCGATTTGATTCAGGTTGGAAGTGCTTCAACTTCTGTATAAAGAATTAAAGTGGAAAGCTGAAGTTTTAATAAATCTAATAAAAATCGAGATATTGTTTACGGCTTGTAACAACACGTAAGCAATAAAATTCCAATTAGCCAATAAATTCCGCCAAACGTTGTAGTCCTACTACTATTTGCATGCAACTTCTCAGCGGGCTTGCATGTTGTATTGTGTTGGCTCAGCCGATATTGAGTGGGTCTATAGCATCGCGACACGGTTAGGGGCGGGAGCAACTGTTTAACTCACAAAAGAGTTGCTTAACACGAAAGAATGTCTGGAGTACAATCTTCACGCTTTTACTGTCATGTTGACATCACAGTCACGAAAACGAGAGATCTACACTGCATTTTAAAAGCAATTACAACACCAGTGTTGTTTCCCAGTGTAAATTATCACGTGACTTTGGCGCACGTCTTTTAAGTGATTAACAAAGTGAATATTCAATGAAATATTGTACAAATAATTTAGTAATCAGTTTTAGTTTTCATTTTTATTATTTTTAATGTAGTTGACTCGCAAAATATTTAATATAAAATAAACTTCCAACTATGTCTTTTTCAACGGATGATTATGAGTTTATGTTAAATAGTGGAATTAAATCAATGCATTTTAACAAGTACATGTGATGCCGAAATACCTAATCTTTACGGAAATATGAAGTCAAATGTAATTATTATTTTAAAATTGAAAATATAATTATTATGCTGTCATTGTATAATCTAACTTTGTTAATGTAATCACATGAATATACCTATAGGATCATATACATGTATACCACCTAACTAATAATTAATGGTCAACATACATGTTAAATATTAACGAAGTGATATGTTCTATTAACTTTTTGATCCGACCGAAATCAAAATCAATTTAAAATAAGTTGTACAATTTCTCGGCTTTACTGAAGCTTAATCCGACACATGATTTATGAAGAATACGGTATTGGTTTTATGCGGCTCTGCAATTTGTCCGATTAGAAAATATTCAGTCGTATATTACAGGCCTTCTATTAAGCCGGGTTAGCAGCTTAATCGGATTAAGGGGATAGAAATGTCTCCATTCTAAGCACATCGAGGTTTGTGGTCAGATGTCACTGCGACAATTGAACTGAATGGAAACTGAACGAATCATGATCAAACCTACTTCAATAAGTCAATAGTTGCCTGAACGTAAACTTGTAATCATGTTTATATCGTGTCAATAATTATTCGAATTGGACACTCTTTAAATGACAAAGCATTTGTTATTGCAAAGTTTGACTAAATAATGATTCTATAAACAGTTCTAATCGTGACAGTTCCACTATGGCTTTAGTAGTATGCGTCCGCACCAAAATATAGTAATGTATATAATTCGAAGGTTTTAATTTTTCTTTTCCTCTTGCATTAACCATTTTCATATACATGTATTACCAATTTTGATTATTATTTTTTTTTGGTGATTGAACATACACCGAGCATATATCTATATGTATTTAAACCAGTTTATCTATTATTCCACATTGTTTAGGTAAATACAATATACTTAAACTAAATTAAACGTAAACCAAATCTATACACCATGAAAATTATTTCAAACTTTCGCACCCTTTAACCAAGAATTTCACATAGTGCTAGTACAGTATGAACGAAAGGAAAACGGAATATAAATTATCGTAAAGATAGGTCAATTTTTACAGCAAAATACATTAAAGACGATAAGACGGCATAAGCCATTTTCTTTGTCCAAACGGTAAAACTGTATTTAGTTATAACCTCCAAGCAATATCCTGACAATCGAGTTAATACATCGGGTATAATAACAAATAATATGTATTTATCTGCTTGCATTCATTCATCCATTTATTTAACCTCTAAAACCACCCACGGTGGTACACGAGGTACAAAATACATGAAAACACATACTAATAATACAAACATGACCAAGACAATACTAGTCAATACTGTTTTATTGTCCGTTTATCTAACATACGTGGTGCATGTGACGAAATCCCAAATGTTCGTGTCACGTAAATTTCGGTTAACAGTTGGAGGTGTTTGACAGTAAATAAACAGAAAGACGAGCCTACATAGACATATACTGTGTCTTAAATACAACAACCCACTTCAAAGGCAACGAAATTCGTCTGTAGCCAAAGTCAGGGACCCCAGCTAAACCTTTAACTAGACAAGACAGCTATTAAAGCCGTCTCTATCCTTTAGTAATACAGTTACAACACGTCTCCTGTTTCGGGTTATGATACCGAGAGGCCATAGGATGTAATGCGGTGAAACTGACCACGTTTTATCGAATTAAACACGGTCACTTCGGAATAGAAAGGAAACGTTCGCTGCTCTTCTTCTAAGAGAACAGTCGTTCGCGATAGCAAAACCAGTTTCACCTCGCAGAATGGCCGCCGCTAAGTGAAGAAGTCAACGACGCTCGCACGCAATATTTCGCTTGCCCTCAACGATGACTGACATTTCTAGCCTAGTCACGCGATGTCTTAATACAATACTATTAAAACCCATGATGAGATTTGGCCTGTAGAGAACGAGTGATGGGTCAAAAATCAACCTCCGACGAGGCTCTTAGGAGCCGAATTTGGCAGCGTCCAGAATGCAATTCTACTTCCGTTATAGCCCGCGCCACCTGGCTATCCGTCTCAACACCAGAACTAAGTCCGGAGTGCCAAACAGCATTTTCAAATTATGTTATTTCGTGAGGCCAAATGCCGGTCATGATAAAAAAAAAAGTACCGACGTCCTATGCTTACATGTATTCATGAGCCATTTATTGGCTGTAACTTGTACGGCTGAACCTTCCGTGATATCAATGGCACCGTACGTTCTTCCCAACGGATAGCATGCATTCGTCGACATTATGTTGTCTATTTTGGCGCTGCAATACAACAATATTACTTGCATCGTCTTTTGACGTCATCAACGCCTACATGTTCCACGAGAAGTGAGGCATCAACATTACTGGACATTATGTTATATCAAATGAATTGCTATTATTATTTTTTTAAACATTGGTACAGTATGACACTGTTATAATACTTGCATAGTCTTTAGAACTTAATCAGACTTACTACTTTTCCATCTGAAGTTAGACATCATCATGCAAGAACGTGCTAGGGCTTTATCCATTATACTGTACACATAAGACATTGTACAATGTCTTGTATTCTATTTTACACGGAATCCAGCAATGCTGGACATTTTTCAAAGTGTAAGACCAACCATTATTATTTTAATAGTCCGCTATTTCACCACTGTCGTTGACGTTCTTGAAGAATTCTATACTTTCATGATAACCGCTGAAGTCCTCAGTTCGCTATGTCTTCATCTCGTGACGGAACAAATGGCAATTCTAAACATGCGACAGAGCTATATCAATTTCTTCACCCTTTCCTGTTGAGTTGCCATTTCAAAGAATTACACCCCAAACCAGATATGAAATTTTACGCCGATAAAGATGATAAAAAAGGACAAAAGTTGCAGGTTTTCTTTTCGATTAGTCATAACGGAATGCTGTTCACAAGACGTGATGGGATGCAACGAGATGTTAGCGTGACTTCTCGAGATCGAGAGAAACACCAAGAAACAAATTACCTTGAGTACAGGGGGAGTAACGATACCCCTAGCTCCTTGCAGACCCATACCGGCTTCTCTACAGCAGTTCTCCTGAATTACATTCGGTGATGTAATTATATTACACGCCCTCAAGGTATCGTCCTGAGGGGGAAATAATATCTTGGGCAAAAATGTAGTTATATGCATCAGTGACTATTGACTAGACAAAAAGGCAATACTGCAGTCGGGTTAGTGGACAATGTGATAAAGCCCTGACCAGTTTAATACCAGTTGTCTGGGAATGGTTTGACGTGTTCCAGCAACTCAACAAGTCGTGTCCCTTGTCAAATATTTTTAGGATTTCAAAGACATTAAGAATAATAGATAACAATCTTCAGACGTCGGACCAAGATGGTTTTAAAGATCTGTTATGCCCGTCAGGCAAAGTCATGTATCAGATTTGGGTTCTTGACAAGTTTCTTGCTTTTTGTTCATTACTGAAAGTTGAGGCGATAACATCAGGTACAAGTATTGTGAAATAGAATACAGTATATGTTTCTCTAGCATTTGATAGTGCATAAGATCATGACTGTATTGACGTTTTATAAACGGCACTGTGTAGTTGTTTATTTTCTTTTTAAATGTTCAAGTTCAAACCATAATTTTATTTGTTTATTTTAAGTAGATTGACTGTAAAGTTAAAAGCATACTATAACATATGGTTGATCCTATATAATGGCCAAACGAATTTCTATCTGAGATTACTTATGTTTAATTTGTCTACCCAAAAGTTGTTACTTACTGATGTACTTATTCCCCAACACTCGATAGTTGTAATAAATATCATATTTTATATAAATAAAAGGAACGCAGCTCTATTGCTCAATTGAATTCCCCCAATGTGGATCGACGAAAGGAGTTTTGGCCGATATGTAATTGATGATAAGTATCACAAATGAATGCAGTTTGCATTTATTACTTAAATATAGTGCTACACACTTATTGAAATCTGTGACTAGTCTTTAAATGGATTACTGACAATGCACTTCATTAAATATTTCGTTATCTTTATTGTTTCTAATACTTTTTCTAAATTTATTATCAGCAACATATTAGACAACAGTATTTGCAATAATAGTATACTGGCTTACTAAACTTGCTTTCAACACATATGTATACTATGTAATGTGTATTGTATATAGTACTCTACCGTACTAAAGTAAGAGAATAACTGATTCATATCATCAGTATACCCTTGCATGTCATCAACATGTAAAGTTCCACAACCTATATTCCGAGATATTATTTTCAACATATATTCGTTGAACTCGGATTCAAGTTTAAATATTTGACATCTTAGCACCTATCGACTCCGATCGATCACACGGACGTTCGATCACCTATGCACCGTTGATTGATTTCTTTACCATTCATCCTTGTAGTGACTTGGCCGTAACTTTGATAGCGGCTTGGTTCTCTCACTAATGGCGTACATCAACCCTAACATCAAAGAACCGTCGGTTTGTAATAACCCTATGATTTCGCCTCACTCTAAAAGTTAATAGGCCCATCAAACCATACTTGCAGCAAAAACTTAGCCTATCAGATTTCCCCGTTTTGCTGATGGCTTAGAATGCTTGATGGTGCAGAGCTTTCTCCTGGCCGGTCGATCATTTTAGATCACCGTGGTCGAAACTCACGCGCGTTACCGACGTTATTTATGATGAAATCTATGTGATTTACGATTTCCTCGTCTTCCGACGGCGCTCTGTTAAATATGGGATGCCACCGTTACTGCGTTCATCTTCATTCTGAACGAAGGCGCACAGATGGTTTATAATAGTCTAAAAGTCGAGTTGGGCCAGCTTAAGGAAATAGGCTAAATGTGATTCAATACCAGGTTAAACACAAAATTACACGACCGTGCGCTCGAATTCCTCCCACTTTGGGTCAAAGGTCGCAATTATAACCAGGTGCATGCTGGGATATTTATTAAGACAACTATCATTCCGTCCATCCCATATTTAAATTATTGTGTTTAAATTGTTTGATTTTTATTCTTAAAGCGAACATTAATAATTATATATGTTTTTAATCGAAAGAAATCATATTTAGGTACATGTATTATATAATTATATAGGTTCGTATAATGAAGTATTAAAGATATACAATTAATAAGCTACATCATATTTACTCATCAGCCCCCACCACACCGCACACATAGTGAGAGGGAAAGAGAGTGAGAAAGAGTGAGAGAGAGGGGGAGAGAGAAAAGAGAGAGTGAGTGAGAGAGAGAGAGAGAGAGAGAGTGGGAGAGAGTAAGAGAGAGAGATAGAGAGAAGGGGGAGATAGAGAGAGAAAGATGCAGACAGACGACCACTCCGCACCAAATACTACAACTTTCTCATTAATTCATTTTTAAAAAAAAGATCTAACATTTATTTGTCAAGAAAGGAATTGAATCATTGACTATTAATAAATATATAATCTAATGTATTTGGTGGATATTTAAAAATATATATACCTGTGAACACCAACTATTATTGTAACAACGGCATATGACGTTTCCATAAACGTTACAACATTGGAACATTCGTTCAATATTCAAAGTTTTCTGAGTTATTAATAAACTACTACAGGAGAAATACTTTGTGAAACACTTAATGAACATTTCAGTTTCGTCTTCTATATATTCCTTGAGATTTTGTTGATGAAAGGCGAAGTGCATACGAGAGCGATATGTACTTAAGCCATACTGATAGAGGGATAACTATGCGTTATATAGTCGCAATTAGATGTGTGTTTCACTTCTATTTCCTCTGGTATAGCTAATGCTGATGTTTGCATTAAATATACACTACGACAATTTCCTGTTCTGATTGCGACTGAGAGAATAGGAAGAACGTATTTTACTTGGTCAATTTGACCCAATGTTTCTTCGGAGAGCTGGCATGTTTATTTCCGGTCGCATTGCGTGCTGACGTTAATGTTGTCTACACATAAAGAAATGTATTATTGTGAATTTTAGCGTGCGTAAAAATGTGGCTAAGTGCTGAGAAAATGATACATCACCATTGTCAGATAAATAAAAATACAACAAGAATAAGTTTGTCTGTCTTTGTAAAAAAAAATTCAAGCTTTCTAATTTATGTTTAAGTACCAAAATACCTCCCCGCTCCGAAAACATGTGCGAAATGTAGAAGTTAATTTAGTGTAAATTTTTTCAAATAATTTAAGAAATTTACGAGCAATAACGTTACAAATATAATGAGGGCTTGTGGGTCATAGAGTACCCGTCTTGCTGGCGTTCTTTGTGTTGCCTTTACAATCAACGTCTTGATTACCTGCGAGTCGGGTACTGGGCAGGGGTAATGGGTCCAACCGTGGGTAGGGTGTCCGAGAGGTGGGTAGAGTGTCCAGACATCGCCCTCATACGGGTGTTCGATGACCATCGGTCAGAATCAACCACTTGAGGATTATTTCTGACAATGTGGAAATGCAGTGGTGGATTATGAAGGGTAGAGCTGGCCCATCCATCGATCGCCCGTGAGTTGATAAAGATCTGACCGTGCAAAACACGAACTACAATGAGCAATTGTAAAGTGATGATGATAACTACGGGGAAAAAAGTGCAACTTTAAGGGAAGAAAGTTATCAGGATTAGTATTTTGTATAAAAGACGGCTATCGGGGTTTAGGGGAAATTACTACGTTGTCGAGCTGTCAAAAACGAACTTCTTAGAAATTGCTTTTCTTTGCACTTTTAAGAGTTCAAAACTAATCATCATCTCGTTATAGCTTGCCAATTATATGTCGGGGTTAACTTGGCAGTCCTTAGAGTCAATCCAATGCATATTATTGGAATGTCAAAATGTCAAAATGGCACGAGAGGCTTATGACAGATTATTGAATATATTTATATAATTAGAATATACGTAGATAGAGCTACATTAACACTGTTGACACTATAGTTTAACATAAAACAGCTACTTATATACTAATCTGTTCAAAGTCCCGGTAACGATGCTCGAAGCTTCCTTTCTAGCGAGATCATTATATATGCGCTGTCTGTGCAGTGGAAATCCAGCTTTAACGTCATTGGTCTGTCAGTACCAGCCTGTACGCGCAGGTTTACTGCAACATTCGTAGCGGTTTTCCTCAAACTGACAAGCCGTCATCATGTGAAAGAATCTTGAAAGGGGCTTTAAACCCAAATTAAAATAATAATAATAATAATAATAATAATAATAACAACAACAACAACAACAACAACACCACAACAACAACACTACTACTACTACTACTACTACTACTACTACTACTACTACTACTAATAATAATAATAATAATAATAATAATAATA
>JAUTBQ010178763.1:0-11154 GCA_032361185.1 Lepetodrilus ovalis
ACAACCGCATGCTTCAGTGTTGTATTGCAAATGGTTGGAACTTAAGCCACATAATTGCAATCATACATCAATTCATCCATCGAACCATGGATCTATGCATATCCAGTCCATTCGTTCATCTATCTACCTATCCATCCATCCATCCATCCATCCATCCATTCATCCATTCATTCATTCATTAATTCATCCATCTACCCATCTACCCATCCATCCATCCATCATCACTCGTTCTACATTTATTACATGTAACATTACAAATTGCAGGGTGAGCTGGAAAATCAGCTACTTCAAGCCAACCCCATCCTAGAAGCCTTTGGCAATGCCAAGACCATCAAGAATGACAACTCTTCCAGATTTGTAAGTTTGTACTCTTGGTAAATATTAATAAGCCTTGAAACAGAAAATCAACATTTTTTTAATTTTAATTGAAAAACGGATTTAACAAAATTTACTACAGGTATTTTTTATTTGTTAAAAATAAATAACATAATATTTGCCACTTTCTTCCAGGGAAAGTTCATCCGCATCAACTTTGATTCCTCTGGGTACATATCGGGTGCCAACATTGAAACCTGTATCCTTTGAATTGAATGTGTTTGTACGGAATCTGTTTTTAACACTGATATTAAACTTGTGGGTGTTCATTAAATTTGTTGTTAAAGCCTACTTGAATGAAGTCATTTTTGATGAAGAATAGTTATTTGAAGCAGAAAAAAGTTAAAACTAATTCATTGAATAAGGAACTGAACTTGGGTCACATATACAAACTGTTTGACTGACGTGCAGATATGTGACTAATGACCCAAGACCTTACTCTAAAATACATTAAACACTCTATGCCCCAACATTTTATTCCAAAGCCACCATTTCCTGTTAGGAGACCGTGTAGATCTATAGATCCTTGACTCGTGTAAGACCTGCTGGAGAAGTCGCGATCTGTACGACAGGCAGACAGCGAGAGGTGTTTCCATATCTTCTACCAGTACCTCAACGGCGCCACGCCAGCACAGAGGAGTAAGTACAGACGCTGTGTGGCATTGGTGTCGTCACGGAGCACAGCTATTATGATTGTGCCACGTTAATAGTGTAGTGGTAGAACATCGGACTCGAGTATAGATCAGCCACGGAGACCCGGAGGTCGATGTTTGTGGAAGTTACTCTTGCGACATGATTATGTTAGGATCTGCTGTCTGTAATGTTGCAGAACAGTTGTCATTGATTCATCATTTCTAGCTGGTACATGTACTGACAGGTTTACCGTAACATTCAGTACTACAGGTGGTGCAGGTTTGCTCTTGTCATTAAATGACAAGCCATAATGTAATCGAGATAATCTTGAAAGTATCTCTAAACCCCAATTCAAAGAAACAATTAATCTTGGACATGTTTTCTGTTATACCGAATCTGGCGTTGTTTATTAACAAATTTGCTGCTCCATAGTGATGTTTCAAGAAAATTTAATAATTTTTTTTTTTTAATTCATTGAACATTTATCCTATGTAGTTGGCTAATCCAATGCTTTTGCTTGCAGAGGAGTTTTTGCTGGAGGACATCCGAAACTACAAGTACATGACGAATGGCCACATGCCAGTCCCCGGCATCGACGACGTGTTAGAGTTCCACAACACTGTGGAAGCCATGACCATCATGGGCATCACAGCTGATGACCAGTCTGGTGAATAAGTGCTTTCATATTCACAGGCAGAGAACAGTTTAGTTTATTACACAGTAGAGGCAAGATCATGAGCCAAATTTTAAAGATATTACATTGCATTATTGCATAGAGCATGCTTGTCATTAATGGGGATATTTAGAAAAAGAAAATTATTAATATGTAACTTGTAAGATGATCTGAGTCTGCAGTGAGGAATCTTTTGGTAAGGTCCAAATAATCATGGGTGCGTTCAAGATGCGTTACTTTTCTCTACATTTCTCTACGCTACTTTTCTAAAATTTGTTGCTCCCTGAACGATTTAGTAGTGAAATAGCAGGAAATTGATTTGCGCATGCATGCAGTCCATTCACGTCATGCTTTGGGGTTTCGTACTATTTCCTACAAAACACTACGGGCTCAATGTAGTACTACATGTGTTGGCTGAACGGCTATTTTAGCACTTCGTAGTACTTTGTAGAGAAAAGTAACGCATCTTGAACGCACCTCAGCAATGTTATTACTTGTACGGTTTATTATATGTATAGCTTGTCAATGCGAGTTTACTAGTTACTGAATATTAAGGAACACTTTAATTTCTAACTACATTGTTTGTATTTCTCAGCTCTACTCCGAGTGGTGTCTGCAGTACTACTGTTTGGAAACATGCAGTTCAAGACAGAGAGAAACTCAGATCAAGCCACTCTGCCAGACAACACAGGTATGTACCTATATGTACCAGTTATCTTCCCTTACCTGTGGAGTGTTTCTGAACACGGCACGATTCATCCTGGAGATCAAGACCTACAACCTCTAATGTCAATGCGCCAATACTAGTTTGAATGCAACAATCACCGAAGCAATAGTGCCTTGGCAGTATCCTATTTGGGGTATCTTAAGATATTGGGTAAAATGTATTTGGAAAAAGAAGCCTAGTAACAACATTTCATAGTTATTTCGAATATTGAGATTTTCATAGATGGATGAGTTATCAAAAAGACTAGTGTGTGCTGTTGACCAAGATACTTCGATCCCCTGTGAGTTCATGTGTTAATGTAACACGTTGCCCCCACAGTTGCCCAGAAGGCCTGCCATCTGCTGGGTATCCCTGTGACTGCCATCACTCAGGCATTCCTCAAGCCCAAGATCAAGGTGGGCAGAGACTACGTCACCAAGGCACAGACCAAGGCTCAGGTAAGACGGCAGTAAAAACAGGCCTGTGTACAGCGCTATTGTGTCAATGCCTTTACTATAGAATAGCTTTTCTTTTCTTGCTATTAATTTAGCAGCAAGAAATTTCCTGTCAAGCTTACAGGCATAATAGGAATGAAGTAATCTTCAAAGTGACTTTGAACCATAATTTCTATTTCGATACTTACTCTTAAACACACTGGAAGTCACTGCTCAATTCCTCAGATCAGACAAACAATAATTCTTACAAATACTTTTAATATTATAAGAGTAATAGAAGTCGGATGCAAATGAATGTTTTTGATAGTACAAGGGCGATAACTCTTTTAATTCTCATCTTTTCCTGGCACAGGGGAGATAATTTGACACAACGTGAATGATCACAGTCAACAACAACATACAAAAAGTATGATACTGTATTTACAGAAAGTGGGAGATAATTTGGAAAACCATCTAACCGGCAATGAAATGATGTGAATGATTTCAGGTGGAGTTTGCAGTAGAGGCCATTTCAAAGGCTCTCTACGAGAGAATGTTCAAGTGGATCGTAGCGAGAATCAATCGATCGCTGGACAGGACCAAGAGACAGGGGGCCAGCTTCCTGGGAATTCTTGATATCGCGGGTTTTGAAATCTTCAAGGTGAGTTTCTAGCTCGGATGTTTGTAGAAACATATCTATCATACATGTGCTTTCATAGATGTTTGCCTTCTCTTTAGTTGGCTCCTCTTAAATGTGGTTCAAGTAGTAAAGTGTTCATATATATTGAAATGTAGAATATATTACAAGTCACATATATTCTGAAGAAAACATTGGAACATTTTTATACAGGCTACTTAAATGTAGCAAGAGGAAAACTATTCACTTAACTTTGTGTATAACTGGTGTGGTTTATATGTGACTTGTAAATGTATATATTTATATATCTCTTCTTTGATTTGTAGTTAGATTTTCATGAATGTGATACTTTGATCTATCTAGTCACTAGGAATTACTGCCATCCCTAATTACACTTATTTTATTCCTTTTTTTTCTATTTATTTTAAAATTAAGAAATAATTTAACTTAATTTTTATCTGTAAGTTTAAGTATTTGACTTCGAACAGTACGTTCTGGATAGAAATTATTTAATAAACAAAGGATGTGTTATTGTTCAATGTTGATCCATTTATAGTTTCAACGATGATAAAATGTTTTTGTGTGACTTTAAGTATGACCTCTGACCTAACCTCTGACCTGCCTTATTGCTTTACTGTAGTGTGAGGAAGCCGTTTACGACGCTAAAAATTCCATATATTTTACGGTCGCAGCAGGATCGGTAAAATTTGCATCCGTGTTGACAAAACTGTGTGACGAGAGTTTAACTCGAGGACTGCATTTGTCCGTGTTTGTCTTCTCAAAATCAATCTGTCTATCTCCCAGTCCCCTGTCGATCAGAACGATTGTAGCTACAGCTGATTGCACGTCAAAGTTTCTGGACCCGCTACAAGTACAAGTACATTGCATGAAACACTTTTATTGCTACACTACTCTGAAATCTGGTTAGCTACAAATATTGCCATGATGATGATGGTGTTTCTTTCCAAACAAGACTTATGCTTGTGATAGGTCCCTACAATTTGACTTACAGTCAGTTGTCGCTACAAGTGATTTGAGCAACGGGGCACAGCTCTTCTCTTAATGCTGTACGCCCACCTCCCCCCATTTCATACTTTCTTATCTTGTTTTCATGTTTTAACTCCCCTTCAGTTGGCTGAAAAGGTAAACAACTTGCTAGCAAGTGCCTTTTGTCTGACTGCTGTAGCAGTAACCATGGCAACATCCATTTATCAGTAGCATGACACATTGCGAGTAGATTCCACCATTATCTGTTGTCTTATTTCAAACATTATGAGACGTTTTGATGTAACACAACAGCATGCAAGTATTCATGTCGTATGAGTATTTGAATTTGAGTACTACCTTAGAATGTATGTTTAACATTAATTTGCCAGTGTATTACATGTTAATGTTGTGATTATTTGGAACTATTTTTAGTGTTTACCTGTACTAAATTAACCTAGACCAGAGAGACTGGCAGCAATATTTAATGTCAGATTTTCAGTATTTAATAGAAGATTGCTGTGTACTGCATGGTATATCTCCCCCTCCCCCATCCAGTCTACTAACTGAGTAACACTAACTGAGTAACTGAGTAAAAGCATTTCGGCCATCTCTGGACAGGGAAAAGCATCTTTTACAGATTTTCAGGCTCAGGTGTCAATTTCTTAAACCTGGGCCCGAGATTACGAAACATTTCGAGTTTGATTTCATGCTCAAGCTCAAATTTTACATGGGAAAATGTGAACAAGCCTGAGTTGAGATGCAGTCTTACTCAAAAATATATTTCATTTGGCTGTTTCCCATTCCCATCCCTGTATTGAGGAAATATTTCTCTTGACCAGGTTAAATATTCATTTAGCTACGTTATGTAAGAAATTCACTCGCTCCATAGCAGATAACACCACTATAGATTATGACGGATATCAAAGCTGATCAATGTTATACAGTTTGTTGTTCTTGTCATTATAAGAAGAAATTAAGTGCAGAATTTCATGATCCAAAATCGCCCAAATATCCCAGTCACTGCCAACTAGACTTAGATCTAACAAGCGTGTAAGTAACGCTCAAAATAAACATCTAACATCCAGCATGTATATTATTATATACGGTTGACTTTTGTGTGAGTCAGTTTAATTATTGTCACATAATCTTGTAATGTTTGAAATTAGATATTGACAAACTTTATTAGCTTGATGAAGCAGTGTTTGTACACAATAGTTTTAGTAAATAATCTGACATCAACTGGAGGTATGACTGCTGGTGTTCCATTAAACACTCCCACAAATTGAAGATTATGCTTAGCAGATTTATTTCAAATTTGACTTGCTGTGATATTCTCACATATAAATAATTTATTCAAAGTTTAATTTTCATTAAATATGTTATATTTTCACATAAAAACATCACAGCTGAGTTATTTCCATTATATGTATCTATATTATTTTCATGTACAAAATTAAGTGAGTTCTTGTCATTATTTGCTATTTAGCAACACTATTATGAATTTGTATTTGCCCTTGTAACCCATGAGCAGTCATATTAAAAGGTTTTATTTTATCCAGTTCAATGACGAATTTTACTATTATAGATTCTGGCAAGATGTTCTATTCGATTTCATATTTCTTAAATGTTGATTAAATTTTCCTACTCAAAATCTGCTACATCTTCACTGAAAATTTCACATTTTTTCTATGCGATAAAAATTAGAAAGTAAACATGATCCTGCTAGGTTATAGCTATGCAAGGCCAGACAGGTTTTATTACCCTAAATCTGCTACAACTTCGCTGGCAATTTCACGTCTTGTCAATGTGAAAGTAGAAAGTTTATGTGCAAGACAAGACAGCTGTGCAAAGCATGACAGAGCTGTGACGCGTTTGATTGGACGTTTCAGATGAACTCGTTCGAGCAGCTGTGTATCAACTACACCAACGAGAAGCTGCAGCAGCTGTTCAACCACACCATGTTCATCCTGGAACAGGAAGAGTACCAGCGGGAGGGCATCGAGTGGAAGTTCATCGACTTCGGCCTTGACCTCCAGCCCACCATCGACCTCTTGGAGAAGGTCAGCTCCACAACCTTTTGTCATATTTTTAATAATTCTTTTTTTTTTGATTGGAGATATTTGCTTCTTGTCCTTTTGATGGTGAGCTCAGCTGTGACATAAAACAGTAACTCAATCACTTGCCGCTGAGCTAGTGAGTTAAAAGTAGTGTTGTGAATTGACACTGACTTCTTTGAGAAGGTTATCTACGGTATAACTTGATTTTTTTTTATCATTTTCTTTTAATGGTGACCTTTGGAAGATGAGCTATAGTGGTGTTAGGAATTGGCTTACCATCTTTGATTGGCTGAGTATGCAATGTTAGATATAACTGTTATTAATAATTATTATGACAATTGGCTCATGGAATTTCTCAATGAAGTATTTTTTTTTTATATTTGATTTGTCTGTGTAATGATGTCTTACTTTTTTTTGTAATTGTAGTGACATTGTACGTGTTTATCAGTGTAATGTTACTGTGCCTGTTTGTTACAGCCGATGGGCATCCTGGCCTTGTTGGATGAGGAGTGTTGGTTCCCGAAGGCCACGGACAAGACGTTTGTGGAGAAGCTGACGCAGCAACACAACGGACACCCCAAGTTCCACAAACCTGACTTCCGTGCCGACGCCGACTTCTGCCTCGTCCACTATGCTGGCAGGGTACGTTCATTCCCGCCCATTTCTCCAACCTAGCTTCTCCAGCCTCTCAAGCCTAGCCTATAGCAATCTGAGCAGCATCCTGTCCCACAGTCGTCGTGGCTCGTAACTTGCTACACATGTATAGGGAGATGTAACTCTAGTAGTGCTAAGCCGTTCTGTGGAACAATCCCCAGATCTTGGAGGAATCGCAGTAGTTTTCATTGACATTTGACAGTTTTGCCTCAACTTGTAAAGCAACATATGTATTCACCATTCTCCATGCAAGATGTAGTGCAGACGACACCCCCAGTACAAGGCTTGTAGTGTGTTGGTAGTCTGCTGTTGCTGTAAGTGTGTTCTCTCTACACAGGTGGATTACCAAGCTCGGAACTGGCTGCTGAAGAACATGGATCCCCTGAATGAGAACGTTGTCTCCCTGATGCAGGCCTCCTCGGACAACTTTGTATCCAACATCTGGAAAGATGGTAGGACTCAACTTTCTTGCTTGTTCCATGTTTCTCATTTCTCTCCGATGTCAAAACATACAGCTGTCAGTTTTTCAGAAATAGATTATCTCATTAAAGTTGAGATAGTCCTGAAGTTGTGTTTCAGTAAGCAAGTGTTGAGAGTGTACTGCATGTTTCATTAGGCAAGTGTTACGAGTACTCTATGTTTCAGTAGGCAAGTATTAACAGTGTACTGCATGTTTCAGCTGAGATCGTTGGCATGGGGGCAGCGGCTGCAGTGGACACGATGTTCGGCTCGCGGACACGTAAAGGAATGTTCCGCACCGTGGGCCAGCTGTACAAAGAGCAGCTAGCCAAGCTGATGGCCACACTGAGGAACACCAACCCTAACTTTGTCCGATGTATCATTCCCAACCACGACAAGAAGGTGAGTTAATCCCACATGCACACCACCAACCAGTTGACAGTGTCGAAACTCCATCTCGGATGCCAATATTTTGTGTTGACATTTTAGGCAAGATATTTTCAACTGCAAACAGTTACTGCACATTCTGGTAGAAACTGAGCTCTGTTTCAAGCATCATGTTATGCAATTGGGGCATATTTTTCATGCTGCTTATTAATTTTGAACCATCTATAATGTAATCAAATATTAATATGGCCATATACGGGTGAAAGATTCCCACTATGACATAAAACAATAACTCACTCTCTCACTCCACAATCCAGTAATGTATTGTCAGAGACTTGTAGTTCAGTGGTACGTTAGAGGTGACAGGCTGGCAAGATGATGTTTCAGTAATGTATGTTATCAGTGTTGTAAGCCAGTGTTGTGTTGCTGACTTCAGGCCGGCAAGATCGACTCGCCACTGGTGCTGGAACAGCTTCGATGCAATGGCGTCCTGGAAGGTATCAGGATCTGCAGACAAGGCTTCCCCAACAGGATCCTGTTCCAGGAGTTCCGACAGAGATACGAGATCCTCACCCCCAACGCTATCCCCCGGGGATTCATGGACGGCAAGAAGGCCGTGGAGAAGATGGTACGTCCCATCCAGTAGATCACTGATCCTCTCCCTTACATACCTCTAACTCCCATCCCCTTGCATCCACTCTACCCATGTCAAACATGGACATTTACTTCCTAGTCTTCATTATCGTCCAACGGGAAATAAATAGTTTATGCCTTCTTTTTTGAATGGATAGTTGAATGGACATATAATCTTTCCTACTTTTCAGATCTCGTCCCTGGAGTTAGACAGCAATCTGTTCCGTATTGGACAGAGCAAGATCTTCTTCCGTGCTGGAGTGTTGGCTCACCTGGAGGAGGAGCGTGACCTCAAGCTGACCGACATCATCATCCAGTTCCAGTCTCTGGCCAGAGGCATGCTAGCCAGGAGGTACGTCCATCAGTTGGTCCATAAGTCTGTCCATCTGTCAGTCCATCAGTCAGTCCATCTGTCAGTCCATCTGTCAGTCCGTCTGTCAGTCCATCTGTCAGTCTGTCTATCAGTCCATCTGTCAGTCCCTCTGTCAGTCTGTCTATCAGTCCACATATCTGTCCATCTGTCTGTAGTTCAATAATGCGTGCAGTGGTTTCACTGTATGAGTGGCTTGTTATCCTGTCATCGTCGTACCAAATTTTTCGGCTCTACCAAATAGTTGCTGTACTAGACAGAAGATGCTACATGGTCTACATTTGTTTTCCCTACACTGTCTACAACTGGGTTTGCTAAAAAAAAGTTACTTTTCAAATTTTGTTAGTCATTACATATGCGTCAAAGATTCCTGCTATGACATAAAACTAACTCGCCCATTCCTTCACATTAAGCATAGCTACTGTATTTGACTGATGAATTGACAGTTTGGTTTATTGTTACTTTATTGCTACTTTATTGCTACTTTATTGTTACTTTATTGTTACTTTATTGCCACTTTCAGGAACCACCAACGTCGCCTGCAGCAGATCAATGCTATCCGCGTCATCCAGAGGAACTGTGCCGCCTACCTCAAGCTGAGGAACTGGCAGTGGTGGAGGTTGTTCACCAAGGTACGAACCCTCTTAACATTTACATTACCATGTGGGAATGGTGTTCGTTATCTGCAGAGATTAAAATGTAATTCGCAGCAAGAAAACTAGTCAGAAATATATTCTAGATATTTTTGGATAATGACAATTTAGGTTAAATATTTGATAGTTTATGGGTGAACAATTCCTGCAGGGGTGTAAAATAAGAAATCTGTGAATTAGATAAGACTGGCAAAGTGTTTAATTTCATGTATTTTGAACGATTTCTGTAGTGATGTTAAGCAATAAATCGATCCATTGCAGTGTTAGCAATTAAGAAAATAAGCGGGTAGTCTCCATAGGCCCA
The DNA here is from genome assembly GCA_032361185.1 of Lepetodrilus ovalis. Lineage (NCBI taxonomy): Eukaryota > Metazoa > Mollusca > Gastropoda > Lepetellida > Lepetodrilidae > Lepetodrilus > Lepetodrilus ovalis. Next base: position 9,963 of record JAUTBQ010178763.1, read on the forward strand.
GTGTCAATGATAGCCAGATCTTTTACATTGCAGATTCTCAAATGACCCCAGGACCCCCTTTATGTTAGAACACTTGTTTAGATATGTATGCATTGCTTTGGTGTTGAGTGAGATGTTGTATGTACTGATGTTGGTGGTGTTGCAGGTCAAGCCGCTGCTGCAAGTGACCGGCCAGGAGGAGAAGCAGAAGGTGGTGGAGGAGGAGCTGCGCAAGGTCAAGGACAACTTCGACAAGCAGCGACAGGACTATGACGAGGTGGAGCGACGCTACGCGCAGATCATCGAGGAGAAGAACATCCTGGCCGAACAGCTGGATGCGGAGAGTGCGCTGTGTCAGGAAGCCGAGGAGGTCAGTGTCGTCATCATAGTAGTAGTAGTAGTAGTAGTAGTAGTAGTAGTATTAATAGTAATAATAATAGTAATAATAGTAATAATGATAATGATAATGATTTACTTGTGAAGTCCATGAACATATTTTGTCTGTGACGTTATGACATTTGCAGGCCTCATGCTGGGTTGTAATGTAATGAAAGTGTTCGGACATACCATACTGAAAGTAAGGGGTTCAGGCATGACAATTTTACGCTGAACTGTAGAAATCCGCTGATATATTTATCCAGCCGTCTATTTATTTGCACTGGACATTCCTTCAGGCTTGTTTTTACCTGAAATCACAGTCTTCTGTTGCCATGCCTGATGGTTCCATTCCTTCTTCAGGCTCGAGCTCGTCTCGCGGCCCGGAAACAAGAGCTGGAGGATGTGCTCCACGACATGGAGATACGGATAGAAGAGGAAGAGGATAGAAGCAATGCCTTGACGGATGAGAAGGGCAAATACAAGCAGACCATCCTAGACCTCGAGGAACAGTAAGTGTCAAACTGCCTGCTTACACCTCGTGTCAGTCGTCTAGTAATGGGCACATCAAAATGTAGATATAGAGAATATCACCTGAGTGTGTATTGTGAGATGCTATTTATCACCCAATGTCATTCTTAATGAATTTAAGAAGAAAAATAGCACTTTGAAAGGTTTTTACTGGGAATTCAATGAATAAGCTGATGTGCATTTGCACTGTGACGTCGTAGCACTGTTATGACGGTGACAACATCACAATGGTAAACTGTTTTTCAGCAGTTGACGTTTGAAGTGACCTGACTGAATTGACCAATCAGGGGCCCGTTGCACGATGCTT
>JAUTBQ010178774.1:0-11154 GCA_032361185.1 Lepetodrilus ovalis
CACACACACCCACACCCCCACACACACACACACACACCCCCACACACACACACACACCCACACACACACACACACACACACACACGCACACACACACACACACACACACACCGTTTCAGTACCAGCTCCTGATAAGATAGATATGCAAGATATGCTATGCAACTCCGAATAAAACGTTTCATATATCGCTGACATAAGTTACCGCTGCTAATAGAGCACGATGTGTACAATATAAACACACGTACACACCTTCTGTACAGAATTTCCCTCTAAAGCCTACTAGGCAGGAGCAGCGGAAGAAGTTGATTTCGTCGATACAGAACCCGTTCTGACAGGGGCTGCTGGCACACTCGTCAATACCTAAACAAATGACCATAATAATAATAATAACAACAACAATAATAACAATAACTATAATAATAATAATAAGAAGAAGAAAACATAATGATAATAGTAATAGTAATAGTAACAATAATAACAATAATAATAATAAACAATAATAATAACTACTACTACTACTACTACTACTACTTCTACATGTATACTACTACTACTACTACTACTACTACTACTACTACTACTACTACTACTACTACTACTACTACTACTATCACATACATAAATAATAATAAAATAATAATAACAATAACTATACTAATAATACTTTAATATATCTGATATTGATGACCACATTATGTTTGAAGAAGGCCACTTTGTTGTCATAGTCATCCTTCTAAGGTCTCAGTATACAGGACATCTTGAATACTATATTAGTATTAGTAGACCCTACAAGTATTGGCTGTCGTACCTAATTCGCAAAGTTGTCCTGTGTACCCCGGGTTACAGTTACACACGTACGACCCCGGGTCATCACGACCCCGGGTACATGTGGCGCCATTCTTGCAGGGTGCACGTCGACAAGGATCTAGACAAAAGAAGAGAGAAGTACATGTAACAAGATTCACAGGGGAGAACCGCATGCGGGTAACTGTAGTTACTCACATCCAAGGTGGCGGAAGCAACAAACAGTGATGTTGGTATATCCATTTACGTCATATCCATCTCAACTATGCATGTTTGAATCGTACAGTTTAAAAAGAATCATTTGGGAATGAGATATCGAATGGCATCAAATTCCTAAAGCCAAGTTCCAACATTTGGTAGAAAGCTTTCCTACAAAATAGCTGCCCACGACATTTTCATGTGTATATTACGTAGAATACTTACTGTCATCCACTTGACGTTTCTGTCTACGGTATGAAATCTCATCTGAATTCAAGGTGTCGTCCACAGAATACAGCGATGGTTGTTTTAACTTCTGTAGATCTGAATACGTATCCACCGGAAGTGCTGGAATGTGTACATAAACATGAACCCCTGACGCTCTAGATACATTTAGATAAAACAAAATGCATTAAATAAAATTTACTTTGTCGCATAAGTTTGATATAATACAAACAATAAACAGTCACAGATTACGTACCGAATTGGGGGTCATAAATGCAAAGTACATGTATATTCCCGTGCTATAGCATTTGTACCTCAACAAATTTCCTCGCTGAATTTTCACTGACATCAACAATGGACATTTAATGAAATAGACTATACCGGCGAAATAGGAGACGTACACTCTTTACCCATGATGCAGCAAATCAGTCGTTGCACTTTTGAAAGAATTTCCATTTTCTTTTTACATCATAACCAAATCTATCGACGGTCCTTTTTACCGGAGAAGTTAGCGGCTTGATTCAATTGAATGTATTAAAAATCGGAAATATTGGAAAACGTAGCGTGTTGCCCAATGACGAATCAACGAACATAGTTACATTATTGTATGGTCCAGTCACCTTTTTCTATTAATAATATATTATAAAAGGAAAACCACGGTTCTACACCACGGTTCTAAACTATGTTTCCCCATTGCTGTACCTGTGTCACAGAGAAGTCCAGTCCAACCAGACAAACATTTCCTCGATCCATCAGACAAACATGTAAACCTTCCGTCACTGGAATCGTCTTGGCAATATTCAGCACAGAGGTCCCCAAAGTAGAACTCCGAACATTGTGCCTATATGGGTAGACGAAAACACTGGAGTTGATGCACAATATAAACAAAAATAAATAATAAAACAGTTAATTACATTAATGTGCTGAATATCTCTCATAAAATGCCAATCATGTAGGATCCATGATGAAAAGTTGGTACAGTTTGTAAATTAGATTTACATACCTTTTGACCGATATCAACTTTATGAATAAATGTTAACGTAAGTAGTCTTTAGGTCTATGTGTTCATTTAATAATAGAAAATGGGAATACACTGACATATTTCTGTCTCAAGTTCCTCACTCACCCTTTCGTTCTTAGTAACGCATGTCTTATAGCTAGTAACGATTCTCTAGGAAACTCGAATTTCTTAATGAATTTCTTGACCACTAACCTGTAATATTAAAGACACCCCACCGGCCAAAGCAACACCCCCTGTGGCATGCCATAACAGTGGAGCTCTGTGGGTGGAAGGCGTTTTCCCCACCCTCGGGATGTGGGCGGTGTATCGACCCAGGGGCCAGGGAAGTTCGCCGTCACGCTGATGTTCTACTTTCAACGTCAGCAGCAGAGGCTACAACAGGAAACAGAAATACCGCAATATAATAGTGATGACTCTAAAAGAAGAAACAGAAATACCTCAATACAATAGTGATGACTCTAAAAGAAGAAACATAAATACCGCAATACAATAGTGATGACTCTAAAAGAAGAAACAGAAAATTACAATATACGTACAGGAAATAATCAACTAAATATAAATCTAACTCCGAATCACAATATACAACAAATCAGTACACGCAGATGATTCTATAGTAATGGATTAGTAACGTAATACTGGCTTTTTCAAACCACGGTAAGATGGCAAACCCATGGGCCTGTTGCACGAAGCTCTTGTAGACTACAACTATTGTAACGTCAGCTTTCTATTGTGGCGGGAGCCCAGTTACAACTATTTTAGCGCTACAAGAACGTCGTGCAACAGCAAACTATTAGTCCAGAAAGAGATACTATTCTATAGACATGAACGTCTTGAAAAAACATTATAGTGATGTGTACTGGGTATATACGGTACACATCAACCAGATACAGACACATTCGGTTCACCCATCATCAACCATAAGCAACTTAACACCGTGACAATGACCTGGACACGTTCATAGAGGACTATACACTGTCAGTGGCTGTACGCCTCGGTCTCACTACTAAAATACTACATCTTCCAAAACACAGGGGCTTCTAAAACATACATTACGTGAACGAGCAGATGCCTATTCGGGATACCGGTACTACGTATATAAAGAAGCCGTTCAATACATTTCATCTACATGGAACTGAAACATTAGGTGTTAAATACTCTTATATTCTTACGCTACACAAAACGTAATTACATATTCCTATGATAACAATAACTGTAATAATTTCCTAGAGCATATATTTAAAGATGATAGTACACTGCTTGCAAGCATATCTAGACCAAATTGGACATTCCTCTGTAATATCAGATATTTATTTCTTTAGAATTTGAAGTATGTAGTGACGTTGGTAGACAAGACCGTGGACAAGACGTTTAAGAATGAGTTAACTTCTCATTGAAACCTCACAGTAGCTGCCTTGCAGTTGTTTAACGTCCGTGTCCGTCTCTATTGTAGACAGAGCCGGATCTCCAACAATTGTCTCGTGGATTTGTTTGAAAAGTGCAAATACCAACATGACCAGACGTGTCGTCCAAAATTGACCTCGTGAAAATGTCTGGCGAAACTGCGTAACTAACAACAACGTTTCTGATCGCTTCAAGAGTAATGAACAACAAGTTAGCTCCTCCTTGCGAGCTACTGATCTCATACACAATCAATTATATTATGGGCCGACAGACATTTGGTGACGAAGTTTTCTACCAAATTTTACCAAGCCCTAGAAGATTACCTGGAATCTGTAGATATAAGGAAATCTTTCGCTGTAAAAATAATATTTAGCTAAATATATTTGCCCAAAACAGCTACTGCCATTTTTTGGAGTATAGAATAGAACACTGAATATTAATCGATTTACTCACATTGCAGTTATCATAGTAAAGATAGTCAGGATATTAATTTTGACCAATTGCTATGGTACAGCATATACTTAGACGAAAAATAGTTACTTAAAAACAGGCTTTTGCAGGCTTGGGAATTATAACGAAATACATCCAAACAGAATAAAAAAAGCATATTAGTTTTCAAATTAGTAGATACATTTGTATAGATGTGCAAAGTTCACTACACTTTAAGAAAGATCATGTTGAATGCCACCAAACACACAATTTATTTTTAATGATTAAACAATTCCGTTGAGGACTATTTTATTCTTATTGTTCGTGCCAGTTACACCAGATACCTATGTTGTGCCCTGTTTTCACCTGTTGTTACCTATCGTCACTTATTGTCACTTGGTATGCAACAGAAACCAAAGGTTTTCACCTAACATTTGAAAGGAGTCAACGTCGTGGTGTTTGTTCTACCTGACTACCAGGTGAGATGTAGACCGGGGACGCAGAGCTCTGCTCCCAGTCGGGCATTGCTCTACAGTAGACGTCACTGTCAGGAGCTGCTACCAGGGACCGCTCTGCGCCTGCGTGACTGACGTCAGTTAAAGGGGGATTAAGTGGTAGTGTCCACCGTATTTTTTCTAAAACTAGAACAAAGGTTCAACCACGAACTGTGTCTTTCAAAAGCTTTCCTACGGGATTATGGGTACTTAGCGAAGTCTCGGGCCATATGAAGACCAGTAGGTCAGCAATTAACCAGACTTAGCTTAATGACCGAACAAGCAATCTACAGTTAACATTCAAGGTTTTTGTCCTGTACTCTTGCATAACAAATGTTAGGCATTAATCAAATGGTAAAAACACCACACCGCACGCCAAAGCAAATTATTAGAATCCTATAAACAACGAGAAAGAAGAATTTCATATGAATATATGAATAAAACTAAGTATTAAAATCATACAAACAATGAAAACGAACATACATAATAGTTTTAACAAAACTGAGTAAATACCAATTTAAAACAAAGTAATATATATTACTGTAAACCCAACACACATACTACAATACACAGCATTTCCTCACAAAAAGCATTCAAATGTAATTTAGAAGGTATTCTAGAAAGTCAATTTACCAGGGTTCAAATAGTCAAATTTTAAATGCACGTATTTTCACGTTGAATTTTTTAAGCCTGTGCATCGAATAGATCAAACGAAGACGTTACAAGCAATTAGAATTCGTGAATTTCGAAATAGTTGTTCATGGTCTTCGATGTTCTCTAAGTCTTGCAATAACACTGGTTAAAGATAATTATTATAGGATTGGTTAGGAGGACTAGGCCGGACCTCGTCTCGTCTCAATGCTAACCCGCCAAGCAATCTCCGTATTTAACGTTTCAAAGCTAGGTGGACACCGGCACGTCATCGTTGGTCACGATTGAGACGGATATAGTGACAACGAGTAAAGGACCGAGTTTCACGAAAGGGTCGTACTATATTTAAGGCGCACCTTGTGGCGTTATACTATATACTACAGCAACCAGGAACTGGGATTACGAAACTTTTTGAATACGATTTAGTGCTCAAGATCACATTTTATATGGGGATGTGTGAACAAAATATTGAGTTGAGCATGAAATCGTACTCGTACTCGTTCTCGTACACCAAAACGTTTCGTAATCTCGGGGCCAGACCTTGTTTTTCACTCCTGTCCCGGAGGTTACGAAACGTTTTGAGTATGATTTCGTGCTCAAGCTCAATTTTTGTATGGAAATTTGTGAACAAAACTATTATATTGTATTGTAAACTCGGGGCCCGGAAGTACCGGTGCTATCCTCTATAACACGGACTCTGTGTATCCTAATAGATACGCCCCTGGGAATTAGGATCAATTTCCTATTATTTCCTACCAGAATGTTAAGTTTAAAAAGTAATAGCTACAGCCTTATTAGTATTTATTTTGTTGACATTTGCGCTTTCTACGAAGAATAACGTTTTATTTGGTGAGATTTGTTTTCGTCCCCGGTCATAATTCCTGGCAACATGATTAGCTCACGTGACCCGAAATGTGCATAAAATATTATGTGTCCGAGTCCTAAGAATATCCCGTAAGTCTGGGTCCGAGAAAAGACCCCTAGGACGGTATCCTATAAACTGATTAGTTTTTCTACTGACTTTAAAAGTCAGTATCAAAAACATGAGTTTTTAACATAGTTTTCTGTATTTGGCTTGGCCAAACCTAATCGAATTTAGGTCAAAACTACAGACTACACCAATATAGAAAATGTAGTCACAACATGTGGCAAAGTTAGTGTTTTGCTGACTTTAAGTCAATTTTATAAACTAAGCTGTTTATAGGATACCGCCCCAGTATTTTATTTCCACTATATGTTTAGACTGTTTTTAGAATGTACATTGTCATTACCATAGCTTAGGAATAATGACGGAGTCTATATTTCGAAGATGTACCGGTAGCTATATTGTTTTCGAAACGCTGGCCAGATTTATTCAAGACAGGCTCTAGTTGGGTTTATCCAAGATTTTACTAAATAGTACACGTGCCATATTTTCTGTATGATATTCCGAAGCAATATTTCTGCCTGTATGAGGCCTTCGTAAAAAGAACCACTAAAGATTAAAAGGGCATTATTTTTGACAAACGTTCAAGATTTAATGCTTAAGACAAATATAACTTGTATCCCTGCAACAGGCCAAGGTGCCAAATATCAAAGGACGTACAAAGTGGCTGCTATATTAATACAAGGCGTATTTCTCTTTGTGTGTTTGTCTTCTGACATTTAACACCATTGCAGGGGATATCCATGTCACTCCGTAACGGTTTGTCCATGTATTATTGTATATCTATTATTTGTATTGAGATTGATCAACATTAATTATGCAGACAACAACAGCAACAACAACAATAATAATACTGTAATAATAATAATAATAATAATAATAATGATAATAATATTACAATAATAATAATGATAATAATATAATAATAATAATAATCACAACAACAACAATAATAATAATGATAATATAATAATAATAATAACAACAACAACAATAACAATAATAATAATAATAATAATAATAATAATAATAGTAATGCATATCTATAGTGCGCCTATTCCATGTTGTGCACATGCTGATGGACAAAGATGAAGGATTAAGGAGAGTTATGTATTGTGACAAAAACAAAGGTTATTTCTAGTCCAATACCATGCATTTGAATAGTTTCAGGTCAGTGTATCGTTTCTCGAAGTTCTGCTATATATGAGACCATAGTGCTTTCATAGCGAACGACTTTTACACGTATATCTGGCCCATATTACGAGAGCGCTAAGGTCGCATAGTCGATAAGAGATCTTCGCGAAAAGATATTTAGCACTATTTAGCAAAGAAAACGCGGCAAGGCATATTTCCGAAAGCTTAAGGTCGTTCAACCAGAAATAACTTTTATTTCGAAGCAATTTTGCGTGTATTTATATGTCATGCTGTGTATCAGCAATGTCTCCACAACACATGTAGGGTGTCTTTCTTGACAGTCACTAACACTACGCGCGAGAGCTTGATTGTACAGAAATGGTATAAGTAAACGTTTCCCTTGTGAAGATACTAGTAGTTATTATGAAATTTGGAAACATTAGTGCGTTGTCTAGCGCATGCATTCACTTCAATTCGTTTATTTAGTATTAAGGCCATTATAATTGCAATGCCTTATGAATATACAATTGCAACTGTTTAACGATACATGTATTTTTACATGACATTAAGAGAACAAATGAAAATGGACATCTGGTATAAATAGGAATATAGCGTTTTCTTATTTCTTCATACATCTGACATTTTATAATAAAATGGTACTCATCCTTTACCTCTCCACTACTACACATCGCACATATTCTAAGTGACCTATCTATATTGGCGTGACTACCCACATCAACGGCTAAGCCTACCCATTACCAGTGCTGTACCCGACAGTGGTAGAACAGAACAGAACAGAACAGAACCGAGTTTATTCTCATCAAAAAGAAAGAACTGTGAAACAGGATGTGACGGGACTAGTTTGTTTGTTTAACTGAACATGCGCAGATTAGATAGGTGCTCTCTGAAGAGCATTGCCAGTATCAAAGTATACTTACCCGTACATGACCTTTTATGTTAAATTCCACAATAGTAGGTGTATCCTTAGAACTTAGGTTTTCTGCTGAAACAGAGTATATTAGGGTATATTATATTCTTATATGAATACTATTTGAATAAAACATTTAATCTCATTAAAAATTATTTACGAAACTAACGTTCCTCAGATGTGTTGTATGCACTCAGCTATCGATATGACGGCCTAAATATCCGAAGGTTTGAAACTTTCCACCAAGTCATGGTTCTGTTTTCAAAATAGTAGCTTCTGTAAACGTCAAAATGGTTCTGTTTTGCTCTTCTGCCGTTTTTACCTGCTGCCGTAGTAGTAGTAGTAGTAGTAGTAGTAGTAGCAGCAGTAGTAGTAATAATAGTAGTAATATAGTAGTAGTTAATATTTATTGCGGCAGTATATTAGTTTATTGAAGTAAAAACCTATACTAATAGTAAATGTAATACTGAAACTTGATACAAATGCCACGATTGTGGTACAATTTCAATGCCAATGTATTTAATTTTTTTTGCAATAGTTGAAAAAATATATTGGTTGTATTATGCTGAAATGCTTCTAATATTCGTGTTTGAGAGAGATGCATACACACATGATTAACTGGCGCCTGTCGTGGTCACAAAGACTACGAGCAAACCCCAACATATCCATTGAAGGGATTGCCTCGAGCGCTAAGGTGTATTTAGTGGTTGGCTGTGCAAATTAACTGTAGGGCCTTCGTTATTGAACGAGGCAACTATGATGGCGAAGTTAGGGATTGGCCTAGCTCTGATTCTATAACGTTGAAGAAGTCGTGCTATAGGGGTATAGATGGCATCGACAATCGACACCCGATACAAAGCAGACCCAACAGGAAATAATTTAGTACTTATAAAATAAAAATTGGAAATGTTATATTTTTTTACATTTTGTTTCTATATTGCCACATTAATTATAGGGAAAATAAATTAACCTAAAAACAATAGAAAACAAACAACAACAAAAAATCGAGAAGAAACTATGTCTTTGACAAAGACGAAAAGAAACGTATGTAATACCCCATACGACTGAACTGTTGGCGTATCCTGGGTTTGTCACCTTGTTTGACAAGATGACGTTAACCCCTTACCTGTCGTAGAAACTGTATATTTTATTCTTCTCAATATTAGATGATTTCTAGAAATGACTAGCCTACTCTAAAGTATAATTTAAATAAGAAATACACGGACCATAAACATACGTAATGTAAAAACTACACACATATATACTTTTAGCATGGCAGTCTTCAGAAGTTGAATAGTTAAGCTGTAAAGACAAAAATCGATACCACTAAATCTGCTAGTGTTTTACGACAGCTTATTTCAGTGATGTTAAAGGTTTGTCAAAGCAAGGAATCACTACTCCGAATGACGTCCAAAGATTATCGAACAAAAGAATAAAAAAACATAAATATTAGTTTTAGAAATTGGGCAGGAAAACTGTTTAGAGGAGCTGTAGTATTTGAAGTATTAAATATAAAGTACATTACGACTTTGAAGTAACCTATGGTAACTTTTAAACAGAATACAATATATATTTACTTATTGTATGTTAATGCGTCAACATACATCTGAAAAGGTTGGGAATAGGAAGGCTGCGAGAAACATAATTTTACATTATACTTTATTAGATTCATTATTTATTTATTTATAAAATAATAAAGAAAATGGAAAGATTATTACGAAAAATTAAAAGCAGTTGCCTGCCATAAAAAAACTGATATGCCGTGATAATATAAGGGGTACAATATTTAAAGCAATTATAACCCTAATTGAATAAAATAAAATTACATCTTCTATTTCTTACATGTCCATTTTCGTAAGCAGCAATTTCATTTTGACATCACCTCCCCATTTAAAAACCTCTGCAAACTGTCACCATTCACCGTCAATATTTGAAATGTAACGTCCCTTAAGACAAGAATTTCGTACTAACTGCAAACTAATCAGGTGCGACATGCCAAATAATGCACGAAATATCAGGTATCACGTAATGACTAAATCTAGCAGCTACATGCTACACTATGGTTTGAAATTACAAAACCTGTCTAGTGCAAGATAGCACAGTGGTGTGTAGACACAGGTCAATGCATTGGAGCAGTTCCTGGTACGGGTTCAAATGCAGTCGACGACGAAACATCCTACCATTAATTATTAAATAACCTTTGTATTAACCCAGCAACCGTTCTATTTAACAAAGTATATGATAATTATTTATATTTGATCCATTTATAAATTAATATTCACAAAGACCGATGGTTTGAGAATAATTCATCGCAATTTGAAGAATTCTTCTTTAGTAAAAGTATTATTACTACTACTAATAATAATGCACAGTCCAGTATACGACCAATTCAGTGGATACTAACTTGGTTTAAGCTATGATTGATTAGTTGTGGTTTGAATGGTTCCTAAAAAGGTAAGAGGTGATATTTAGACAAATATGTCAGTGTTACCCATTATGTCATTAGTGCGTTACACATAACGTATTATTGTACCTCCCAGTCATCACCACTCAACCGACTCGTTTACACCACGGGCTATCTAAAATAGATGAAGCTTGAGTTGTAGTAGAACGTGACTTATAGCGCGTGATAATCATTACTATCAACTGTATACATTATGTGGCATACACTTATTCATTCATATTATTCAGTGTGATCACACTGTTAGTTAATAGGCTTCAACTAATCGAGATCATTTTGTAATATGCCACAATGTTCTACTCTAGATCTACTCACATACAGGTTAATTTACAACAATTTCCTCGTAGACATATATTTGTATAACGGGTGTTCCAAAGTTTTCACAATAAGGCCTTGCATATCTCTCCCCATTCTCTCCCGACATCGTAATTGTCTTCATGTCTTCCGTCAGTATACTCTGTCCTACTGGCTCACTATGGCCAG
>JAUTBQ010178785.1:0-11153 GCA_032361185.1 Lepetodrilus ovalis
AAGCCGTGCCATTGGAAGCTTAACACAGGTCGCCTTTTGCGCATTCGCTATGCTCATTTTAGCGCAAAAGCCAACATGTGTTAAGCTTCCAATGCACGGGGCGTTAGCTTTTCCCAATAATAAAATTAAGAATGTTCTTAACTTCGTTGCCTTCACAAATACTGAAAAAAGCAAAAAGGGACTTTGCATAATAGCTTGGAATATTCTTTAAACAAAACTATTCGTACACAGGAATAATGAATAAAATTATATTTATCTTTCTTGTTTTTTTAATTTTGGGCGGAGTCAATGAAAAAGCATTCCAAACTAAATCAAAGAAATTAGCTCAGTCAAAAATCATAGCTCTATTTAATGATCGTCATGAGAATATCATTAAATTAAGTAAACCCAATTATTCACTAGGACAAATTGAGATTATTGTGAGTACCGCTAAGTCTACTTATTTTGTCGTGGCAAGTGATAGAACGCCTTTATTTATGCGTTACTCCGCTCTTAATTATCTTACTAAGCCAAAAGTTATTATTATAACTGTGGAAAAAAAATAATTTGACCAAGTCAACTGAGGTACTCTTAGCTGTCATACAAATATTGCATTAATTGATAGAGAGTTGTTATCTACTATACTCTTATGTGTCATCTATTACCCCCAAAAGGTGATTATCATAAAAGCAAATGGGAACCCATAGGAGAATGAAATGATCAACATTAACTTAAAGTCGTTACCTGCAGTATTTCTAAATTTAAGCATTCTAATATCCGCAAGTGCTTTTGGAGGAGGCAATAGTGGAATTTCTTTGGATGAGGCAATGGCAGTCATTACAGCCGCTCAAGCAAAAGCGGTAAAACAAGGCACATTGATGGATATAGCAGTTGTGGATGCAGGTGCAAATCTGACTGCTTTCGTTAGAATGGATGGTGCTTTTCTAGGAAGTATAGATATTTCAATTAAGAAAGCAAAAACAGCTCGGTATTTTAATATGCCTACTGGAAAATTAGGTGAATTAGCACAGCCAGGTAAACCTTTGTTTAACATTGAATTCTCCAATGATGGTTTAATAACATTTCCTGGAGGTCTGCCATTAAAAGATAAGGAGGGTAATATTATTGGTGCTATAGGTGTAAGTGGTAGCAGTGTAGAAAATGATAATGAAGTAGCATTAGCCGGTGCAGCTGCATTGAAGTAGAATCAGGCTCGTTATGATTAATCAACGCTGAAATAAATATAAGCTAACAATCCATGCAACCCAGACCCTCAACACAGGGCTTCTTTTGTGGTACATTACGCTATCGCTTCACTTTACCACAAAAGCTTCCCTGTGTTGGGGTCTGGTTCACAGGGGCGTTATGTGTCTGCGACGCAAAAGCAATTTAATTTACAACAGTGATAAAGTAACCTATTCAGTAATAGACTATATGAATATAAACATACCCTTTTCTAAATTGGTCTTTTTGGGGCTAATAATTGCTCATATAGTTTGTATCTTTCTTCTTTTGTCACCTTACTGGTTAAGCTCTCAGTGTGCAGAACAAGTTGCTATTTTGTACCGTATTTATGCAAGTATTGGTGATTTAATCACGTTTAATGCTTTTCATGCTTCAGAGTTTCCTGACCATAGATGCATGGTTGAATATTATGATGTTTCAGCATATAAGGTAATAATTATTTTCACCCCATTTTATTTATTTTTTTATTTACTCCTAGCTATAAGCTTTGGAGCACTAAACTCAAAGAAAAAACGAACTTAGTAGATGCTGGGGAATATTATAAAATATTTAAATTCAGTTATTTACACGTTTCTAAGTTTACACTTTAGCGTTTGAAGACTAATATCTGTTTGAGTAATCTATCGCTAAAATCAAAACCAATTCTTTTGTTTTCTTTGCGCCTCAGCGAGTCCGTTTCTTGCTTTTAGTTAGTTTGGTAGTCGAATATTTTTAAACAGCGGTTTCATTCTTCATTTTCCTAAAGCTAAGTAGCAATGCTTTTATTCTTTTTATTTTCATCGTGCTTAATCGACTGAAAAATGCGTTTTCTTGTTCGTTTACCTGTCGCAAAATTGAGGCTTTTGTAGCTTCGTTGACATTCAAAATTATCAAAAACTGGGGGGGATGTAATTTATAAAATAAACGATACATAACAAGTTGTGCAAATTGACCAATAACTCAGGGCTTCTTTCGTGGCATATTCGCTGCGCTCAAGCTTGCCACAAAAGCTTCCCTGAGTTATTGGTCAATTTCACAAGGCGTTATGTGGTACGCCGTTATCGGCAATCGTTCTAGTGGGTTAAAGTCCCATCCGAGAAATTAGCTTATTCATCTCGGTAGTACAGCGGAGCAGGGCATGAGTAATTGTGTTTTGTAAGTTCCGCGCTGGCAAAGTTGCAGGCCGCAACGAAAGTGAATCGGTATTAGCCTCGTTAGCCTTTTAGGGATGCATAGACTCTCATCTAAGTTGAAAGCTGACATGATTTATTGTTGAGTTAATAAGTGTTGCAATAAGTCAATCCCTCGGGGTTATAAGAGTGGCATGTAACGGAAGAATGACTGAGCAGGACGGGAGATCCAATAGGGTGGTCAGTGTAAAGGCCAACAGGTTCCTATAAGTCTTAGGGATGAAATGGAATTTGGCTTTACTGGAAGTCAGAGGGGTTCATAGTACCGATTGAGGATGAGCGACAACAAAACGACATCCGAGGGAAGGGACTCTGCTTTATTCATGCTTACCGAAGGGTAAAGGACGAGATGATTGCCATGTTGCTATCCACATCTTATATATTTTCGAAAGAAAACGTCAGGGCACTCCAGAGGAAGCTATACTTAAAAGCCAAGCAGGATTCTGGCTACCGATTTTATGCTCTCTACGACAAGGTCTATCGAAGCGATGTTTTACACCGTGCTTATGATCTTGTTAAACAAAATAAAGGAAGCGCGGGTTTAGACCGTGAAACTTTTGAGTTAATAGAGGCAGGAAAAGGTAAGCTAGCCTACTTAAAGGAGATACAAGAATCTTTAAAAACTAAAACTTATCGAGCTATGCCTGTAAAACGGGTAGAGATACCCAAAGCAAACGGGGAAACCCGTCCGCTAGGCATACCGTGCATCAAAGACCGTATTGTTCAAATGGCGGTAAAGCTTGTTATTGAGCCTATCTTTGAAGCCAGCTTTAGCCCTCATTCGTATGGGTTTCGTCCGAAACGATCAGCGCATATGGCAATGAATGATATTACCGATGCTCAGCTACAAGGCTACACGCATGTAATTGATGCTGATTTGTCCAAATACTTTGATACCATTCCTCATGGGAAATTGCTTAGAACCGTTGCAAAGCGTATTGCCGATGGGTCTATCCTCGCATTACTTAGGCAGTGGTTGTCAGCCAAGGTTATTAAGATAGAGGAGGGAAAGGAAATCATCATTGGAGGCAAAAAGACTCGAAAAGGAACCCCGCAAGGTGGTGTTATTTCCCCTTTGTTAGCCAATATCTACCTGGATATTCTTGATCAGATATGGGAAAAACATGAGCTAGCAAAACGGTATCATGCACGTTTAGTGCGTTATGCCGATGACATGGTTATTTTATGTCGGAAAGACACGGCAAAGCCTTATGCTATTGTGGAAACTATTCTTGATAAACTCGAATTATCGTTAAACAAGGAAAAGACCCACATAGTCAATTCGCGAAGAGAGAGCTTTGGTTTCCTTGGCTTTGAAATAGAGATGAGCAGGAATAAGGAGACAGGGAAAAGCTTTCCACGAATCCAGCCTTCAGCCAAATCTATGAAGAGCATAAAAGGAAAAATCAAGGCGATTACAACGCGAAGAAGGACATGTATGCCACTTGGAAGGATTGTAAAAGAACTCAATCGTGTAGTACGAGGTTGGGGGAACTACTTTCACTACGGTTACTCGCATCGAAAGATGAAAAAGGTGCGGTTTTATCTAGAAGAGAGTTTACGATCTCACTTGAGGTATCGGCATAAGGTGAGAAATCGTGGGGCAGTTTATAAGAGGTTTTCGTGGCATTATTTATACAGGCATTTACATCTGTATAAGATGCCGACTACATTGGCGTGGAAGACTGTGCAAGTTTAAAGAAGAAGAATATCGGAAAGCCGTATGCGTGAATAGCGCACGTACGGTTTGATGAGGAGGGGCTGCGTGGTTGCGTTTGGCTACGTTGTCCTTTACTCTATTCTGCAACGCAAAAACCAATAATTCTAAATAGATCTGAAAAAGGAAATTAAATGATTAGAAAAATTATCAAGTTCGTGTTGTTTTCTATAGTCTTAATCGTTGGGGTGTCTTCATTTGCAATAGCTAAACGTTTAGATGCTGGAGTCTTACCTTTAGCAATCATAGCAATAGGAATGGGTGCCGCATTAAAAGCAATTTGGAACTACAGTCCTACTTCTAAGAATGAAATCACTTTGAACAAAGAAGACTGATGAAAGATTATTATGAAATATTAGACATAGATCAACTTGCGTCAAAGAGCGAAATAAAAAAGGCTTTTAGGATAAAGGCACGAAAGTGGCATCCGGATAAAAATGATTCCCCAGATGCTACTGAAAAAATGCAACTTATAAATGAAGCATATCTAATTTTAAGTGATGATGAGGCTAGAAATAGATATGATCAAGAATATAAAAGCTATAACGCGTTTAAAAATCAGAACTATTCAGACCCAAATAAAAATTATTCTTTCAATGATGATATATTAAAAGATTGGATCAATAGGGCTAAAGTTCAAGCAAAAACTATGGCAAAGCAATCACTAGATGATTTGTTAGGTATATCACATGCTGCTTTGTCATCTGCATTTCAAGCTACTAAGTTTTATATTTTGTTTTTAGTAATTGGGCTTATTTTATTAATGTTTTTAGAGAGGTAAAAAACATTTTTATGTCTGGTATAGCTTCGAATCTTGAAAGTTGCCTCTGTATAACCGAAATAAACAAAACAAATTTTAAATTAAGTATAAGTATTGAGGGAAGTCATGAGTTATTGCAAGAAATTATTATGCAACAATCAAGCTATTGTTGGTAATTTTGTACTAAATACATTTAAATATATAATTTTATTATTATTTCCTATCTTAGCTTATACTCAAGAGTATAACTCATATACGATGTTTAATAATTTTGAAGTAGTAGCTCCAGATACTCCTGCTGTAAAGGTAAATAACAAAATTATTAAAATGTATTCTTCAAAAGAAGAAGATAAAGATATTGCAGTTATCATACAAAATCTTCCCACAGGGCTTGAGTTTGATATTGGTGAATATACCCAAACAATGAAAAAAATGATGGATGATTCAATTACCGAAGGAGAAAATATTGGTAATTATGAAGTAACTCATTTTTCATCTATTTTTAACCGTAAAAAAAATATATATGTCGCAACTTATTTTGCAGCTCCAAAAAAAGTAGATGAAGGTGCTTACATGGCTAAAAAAGTAATTATAAAAGGTAAAGAAAGATATACTTGGATTGTTACGTCTTACAATAAAAAAGATACTGAAAACACATTCAATAAGTACAAAGATCGAATAAAATAACTCCTATTAATTAATATAGATTTATGTAAATATGACTAGTTTAATGGGTGATGCATGGGACAAGTAGAGTTAAGAGACAAACTTCTTGCTTTGGGTTTTATACTCACTGGAAAAAGTAATACCAGGAAGAAATATACTTATAAAAATATGACTGTAGAAATAATACATGGTAAGAGTAAATATGGAGTTTCAATCATTATAAATCGGAGTACAGATAAGAGAATGTATCAATCAAGTAATGGATGTTATATTAATGTTTGGGCGTACGAAATGGCTGAAGCATATATTTCCCAGAACTTATAAGGCAAAAATAAAACATAACAAGCTGCTTAACAACAGCGACCCTCAACGCAGGGCTTCTTTTGTGGTACATTACGCTATCGCTCCATTTTAGCACAAAAGCTTCCCTACGTTGGGGTCGCGTTAGCAGGGCGTTAGATTGTCTGCGACGCAAAAGCATGATTTTCTATAATCTGAGTAACTATTCCCAAAACAATCTCAATGCAAATTTGAAATATTCAAAATGATGCTAAAGTGGTGTATTATTGAACCACAAAGAAATTATAGGAGTTTCAAATGACAAGACAAAGCATCACATTAACAATGCCAAACAACGATTGGCTGAAGAATCAAATTCAAAGTAAGGAATACACAAGCAAAAGCGAAGTCGTTAATGACTTAATAAGAAAGGCGCGAGCAAAACAGGGAGAAATTGATCTCATACGTAGCAAGCTGATTAAATCAGAAAATAGTGGTTTTGTTACTCAATCAAGTGAGGAAATATTGGCAGAATTCAAGGATGAATTACGTCATGATGGAAAATTATAAAATATCCTTAGAGGCAAAAGAGGATCTGCGTAGAATATATCGTTATGGTTTTAAAAACTGGGGTGAAGAACAAGCAGATAAGTATTATTTCTCATTTTTTGACTGTTTTGAATTAATAGCAGAGAAGCCCTTGATGTATCAGGTTGTTAATCACATTCGTAAGGGCTATAGGCATTGCATATGTGGCGCAGACACCGTTTATTTTCGTGTAGGCGATGATGGTATAGTTGAGATTATGAATATAATAGGGCAACAGGATTTATAAAAAGTTAAACAGGTATCTGTAACACACTTTTGTCTTTTATAATTAGGCGGAAACTACCATAACTGTGTTATACAGAAGCGGTATAATTCTTTGAGGTCTTGCGTAAAAGTTGTTATTCTACGTTTTTATAGCTTTTCTGGAGTTTTAGTTGATGGCACAACAAGGTAAAATGCGGAAGCTGTCTAATAAACTGTTATGCTATTAAAGAAAATAAATAAGTGCTAATAAAGGAAGAATGGTGTTATATCTAAAAAGTCAAATTGAAATTATAGAAGATTTATTAAAAACAGATACTATTCAAAGTGTTACTTATGCTGCTCTTGAATGTAGGCTAACTATAGAAATTATTTGCTACGAAAGATGGAAAATAGCATATGATTATCTTCCCTATGCTGATTTACGTAAATGGCAACCACGTGATGTTATCAGACAAGTTGTATCTGATGTAAATGAAATGGCAAATAAAGAATTTACAATTTCATTTGCTTCAAATAAACCAAATGAAAAAGCACCTGAAACTGTAGAGGACTTTGAAGCTTTAGATTATGTTAAAATTGGGAAACAGGCAGAAATAAATATCAATAAACTTGGTAAATTGTGGAATGCCATTTCAAATGTTGCCCTTCATGTATCATTGCCAGAATCTAAAGAAGAAGAATTATCTTTATATTGAGATAAAGATAAAATTATAAAAATAATCAGAGAAATATTATCCGAGCTAAAAAAAATTAGTCAGGGTAATTTAATAATGGGTGGCGCAGGTAAATCAGGCTTGGTGTATAGCTTTACTTGTGGTTCTTGTAATTCGAAAATACAGAAGAGCCTAGACTTTTTAAGTGAAAAACAAATTGTTAATTGTATTTCAACGTCATGTAAGGAAAGTTATCTTATTGAAAAAGATGGTGAAATTGTAAAACATTCTAGATATAAACTAGATTTAGTGTGTCAAAGTTGTTCTACAATTAATCATGTGCCTTATAATTATTATGCCAACCTCAAACTTGGACAAGTTCTTTATGTTTCTTGTAAAGAATGTAAGCATAAAAATGAGTTAACATTGAGACCATATGTCAAATAAATAGCTGATGAATAAAGGCATAACAATCCATCCAAAACGACCACCAACGCAGGGAACTTTTTGTGGTACATTACGCTATCGCTTCATTTTACCACAAAAATCCCCCTGCGTTGGGGTCGTTTTGACAGGGGCGTTATGTTGACTTGCAGTCGGCTTAATTGTCTTTTTTTTCAACTTCTTCTTATGTTGACTAACTTGCAGCCGGTTATTCAGAATGTAGCCTTTCTTAATATTTCTAAAACTTCATTTCCTTTTTCTATATCGAATATTTTAATTTTATCAAGC
The DNA here is from genome assembly GCA_032361185.1 of Lepetodrilus ovalis. Lineage (NCBI taxonomy): Eukaryota > Metazoa > Mollusca > Gastropoda > Lepetellida > Lepetodrilidae > Lepetodrilus > Lepetodrilus ovalis. The sequence goes on from JAUTBQ010178785.1 coordinate 8,014, forward strand.
TCCAAATCATCACAGCTTAAAGCACAATAAACAGTAGTTTCTTCAGTTGTTGGGTCGTAACATATTTTTTCTATTTTATTACAAATCTTATCATCTAAAATATCTTTATCTCTTGACCACCAGTTTATCTCTAGTCCGATAAAAGGCGGGTAATTTATAGTCAACGAAAGTTCAAATACAACTAGAGCTAACATTCTACTGTTTTTGTCTGCATGGTCTTCATTAAAATATCTGCTTACAATGTTAATTTTATAGTTCATAAAAACATAACAACTCGCTCAAAACAAAGGACTTGCTACGCAGGTCGCCTGTTTAAACTTATTGTTTCCTCTGTTAATTTTTCGTTAATATTCGCTCACGGTTTCAAACCGCAAGCCCTTTAGCTCCGATTGGTTATGTCTCTGCGAGGCTAGAAAGCGTACAGAATACGAATTACGGAGATATTGATGAAGTGGTTTATTGCTATTTTTTTATAAAAGAAAATTTAAAGGCAATAAAAGCAAAAGAAATTCATTCTACTGGACGTAATTATGGTATTGACCAAGTGCAGTAAATACAACTGTTATATTTTAACAAATTACTTTAGCAATTTTCTATTATTGAGGTAGTAAAGGTATTTTACCTAGTGATTTGTAACAAATTGTTTAATCATTGCTAGTAAAAACTTAAATAGAATTATAGAATTTTCATTCTAAAATAAACAAGACAACAGGAGGTTCTTTTGAAGTATTTAGGCTTATTATTCTTTTTCTTCTTTTCTACTGCTATGGCAACTACATGGTATCCTAAAGAAATTAAAGATCCTTTGGATGAAAATACTGTCTGTTCTGTTAATGTTTTAGGCAGTACAGGAAGCTACGTTTATCAATATCCCTCAAAGTATGATCAAGTTTTTTCACCTTTTACAACAGAAAATGGAATATGGTATTGCGAAAAATCTGGTTTTATTTCCTTAATGGGTGATGTCAAAAATATCACAGAGACAGAAAAGAAAAAAATCACAAATTATCTGAAAAACAATAAGATGAAACATTTAGATATAGCCTCGAAATTAAAACATTTAGAGGCGGTTTATAGCTTACGAGATAAAGATGCAGAGTTTAAAAACAGGCTAAAAAGAACTATTGCATATATGTATGAGCAGTTGGGAAAGATTAAGTTAGCAAATGACTACCGAAAAAATATACTAAAAGATATTAAGGTCTCATTGAAAGGGCAGTTGAAGGAATATAAAAAATTAGAATATTTGTATCTAGCTGCCAATTATGAAAGACAACTAGGAAATAAAAAGGCGAGTGATGTATATATCTCAAAACTAAAAAAATCAATCAACAATCTTAAAGATGAAAAGCTAAAGGGGTATGCAGGATACCTTTCTGAATTATTGAAAGATACACCATTAATTGAAAAAGGTGGTATTTTAAACCCAAAAAATACATAACAATCCATCCAAAACGACCCCAAACGCAGGGTTCTTTTTGTGAGCTTGCGCTATCGCTCTAGCCTATCACAAAAAGCTCCCTACGTTTGGGATCGTTTTGACAGGGGCGTTAGATTTCACTCAACTAAATAATATAGTTGTTTGCTCTGTAATGATATTGTATGCTCAATCGAATTGTTATCAAGGATGATAGGGATACAAATGAGAAATTATCAAGTAGTTGGCGATCTATCTGCAGATAGAAATAGTGAAGTATATCCAGTCTTAACACTCTGTGATGAGTGCGTAAAAAAATATGATGTTATTGTGGTTGAAGATTTAAGTACCGAACCATGTGATGAGTGTGGCTGTTGTGATGAAGACAATAGTGATACAGATCAGTGAATCCAATATTCTGCATTAGTGCAGGTCAACTAATTGTAAAAAAAAGACCTTCTGAAATTAATAAGAAAAATAGATATTTAAATTATGGATTACTGTCATTAGCTACCGAGCTTAAAATTGAAGGGTTTAACCCTCTGCAAATACATGGCAACTTTGATAAACCAAGTGGTACTCTAGAAAAGTGTATAAACTTTGGTTTTGATAAATCCAATATGCCAGTTCTAATATCTATCCCTAGTTTTTATGCCGTTACTTGGGTAAACGAATTTATTTTTTTATTAAAACAAAGGAATAATAATTTAAAAGTCATTATTGGTGGTAGATGGGTTGTTGCTGATCGACCAAATTTATTAAAAAAGATTATTCCTCAAGCAGATATTGTAATTCCAGGGCTAGCGGAAAAAAAAATAGTCAATATAGTGAAATCATGTATTAGTCTGTGTGGTATTCCGAATAATGTATTTAGAAAAATTGAAAAAGAAAGGAGTTTTCCAGCTCTTGATTATTCAATTTTGTTTGAGCGTAGTCTTTACCACCCTAGTATTGAGGTCTCAAGAGGCTGTGGAATGGGTTGTTCTTTCTGCCAAGAAAAGGATGAAAAACTAAATCCATTAAAGTCGCCAAAAATTATTATTGAAGAAGCAAAAAATGCACTAATTCTAGATGACCTTCCTCCAATGAATTTTTATTTTGAAGCGTCCATGTTCATTCCTAACAGAAAGTGGATTGAGGAACTTATTGAATATAAAGAAAAGGCAAATCTAGATTTTAAGTGGCGAGCAGAAGCTAGAGTAGATTCAATAAATCCAAAACTTATTCCATTGTTAGCAAAATCAGGGTTAAAAGTATTAGATATTGGGTTTGAAAGTGCTTCAGAAAAACAACTGTTACAGATGAAAAAAACAAAGAATCCTGAGTTATATTTATCAAGAACCTTAACATTACTAAAGACAGCATATGATTATGGTATAAAGATAAAGATAAATATTCTTTTAACAGCTGGTGAAACAGATGAAAGTCTAGCTGTTACAACTTCATGGTTAGAAAAACATAAAACCTATATAACAGGTGTGTCTGTTGGGCCTGTTATCGTTTTTGGCTGGGAAGAAGATACGAAAAACTACATAAAACAGCTAGAAAAATATGGTGCTTCTATAAGTCACTCTCCTACTACTGGAATTATCCATTTAAATTTAAGCGAACAAATTAATTATAAGAGATCAATAGCAATGTCTGAGAAAATAACCAAGAGATTTATGACTACTGAAAATCACTTTTACCTTAAATCATTCTCATATTTTTCAAGAAGTTATAC
>JAUTBQ010178796.1:0-11152 GCA_032361185.1 Lepetodrilus ovalis
TGGTTACTACTTATAAAATCTATCAGTGATAATATTGTTGGATTACAATGAGACAAAAGCCACCAATTTGATGGTGGTAAGATGACTGCCTTTGGTTGTGATGTCTCCAATAATAGCTGAGATCTAACTGACTACTAGATGATAGCCACTACTATGATGATTATGATGATGATGATAAGACTCTGGACTTACTTTGATCATTTAACTCGACACCATCTTGGATTTCTCAAGGCATAGACACTTAACATACAGCATGTTTTCCTTGATCTAATAATGTTAGCATATGCTCCATGTTTTCCTTGATCTAATAATGTTAGCATATGGTCTCTGCTTTCCTTGATCTAATAATGTTAGTATATGGTCTATGCTTTCCTTGATCTAATAATGTAAATGTACAGCATGTTTTCCTTGATCTAATAATGTTAACACAATTCATGGTCTGTTTCCTTGACCTAATAATGCCAACATATGACTAATGTTTCCTTGATCTAATAATGTCAACATATGACTAATGTTTCCTTGATCTAATAATGTCAACATATGACTAATGTTTCCTTGACCTAACAATGCCAACATATGACTAATGTTTCCTTGACCTAATAATGTCAACATATGACTAATGTTTCCTTGACCTAATAATGCCAACATATGACTAATGTTTCCTTGACCTAATAATGTCAACATATGACTAATGTTTCCTTGATCTAATAATGTCAACATACAAACTATGTTTTCTTTTATCTAATAATGTTAAGTCTTTTTCCTTGATCTAATGTTAACATATGGTCTAGATTTCCTTGATCTAATAATGCCAACATATAATCTATGTTTTCATTGATCTAATAATGCCAACATAATAGTCTAATAATGCCAAGACATAGTCAGTTTTCCTTGATCTTAATAATGCCAATTTTTACCTTGATCTAATAATGCCAACATATAGTCTACATTTCATAGATCTAATTATGTTAACATACTGTCTATGGTTCCATAACATAATAATGCCAACATAATTTTATTATAGTCAATGTTTCGTTGATCCAATAATGTTAACATATGATCAGTTACCTTGATCTAATAATGCCAACATATAGTCTATGTTTGCTTGACCTAATAATGCCACCATATAGTCTAAGTTTCCTTGATCTAATAATGTTACCATGTAATCAATGTTTCCTTGATCGCTAGAAAAACAACGCTTGAAATGAGGATGAAAGGCAATATATATAAAATTAATGACTAATGGAAAGACTGGATCAAGATGATTTCTTTCTCGCATCGACTCCTTTGATACCCAGTCTCTTCTTCCGCTGGACATACATATGGTTCATCAATTGGTAACCAGCTGAAATGAAATGAATGTAACAATTATAAAATGGTAAGCTCACTAAAATTAGTCCTCAAATAATCGAGAGAAACATAACCTGAAAACAATAATTACTATTTCCATGAAAGAAATCTCTTTAAAAGTTAGCATTAGGGGAGATATTGATTATCTCCCTTTTTCCTGAGGCATACTTATCCAGTCATCTCAATTTGCTATATCCGCGTTGCTATGTGGATTCCTTGACATACCCTGCTAAGGTTAAAGTTTAACATCCATCCATGTTCACGTGCGTGGCCATCCCGAGCGCTCGCCAGCAAACTCCTTTCCATGCTGTCAAGAACCCATAACCAGTGACATCGAGTAGAGTGGGGTAGGTGGGTGGGTATGAACTCGATGACTGGATAAGTATGCCTCAGGAAAAAGGGAGATAATCAGAATCTCCCCTATATTTCCCTGTCACACTTATCCAGTCATCTCAATTTGAAGACTTCGACAGCAGGAGGTGGGTTACTGGATGGTCGTCCTTCTTGAGTCCTCGGGATGATAAGTTACCATGGTGTGAACTGAGTGTCATCACTATTAGGAATGTCAACTGAGTGTACTATTCTTGTTAGTCAAATAGTGCAAACCTACAGTGTATAGATCATGAGTGATGTTAGTGTATAACAAAACTTAGATGTTATAACTGTCTTTCCAATCCAGATCTTGAGGAATGCCATCCCTCTGTCCGGCTCTCTGGATTGGAGCATGATAGTCGGGACCGTGGGGCGTTGATCACCGACTGGGCTGCTATGAGTGGTCCGAGTCTGTGAATGCCATCGACATCCAGCACCGATAGATTCTGCAGGTAATGGCTTGAAAATATGCTTTCTGCAACCCAGAAACACCCCTTGAGGATCTGGGTGACAGGGATGTTATGTTGCAGGGACATTCATCGCAAATGGGTGAAAGATTCCCGCAGCGACGTTAAACTCCATAATCACTCAATCACTGCAGGGACATTGTTGCCGCCAATGCCCTGATCTCGTGCGGTCTCTGGGATGTTGGCGGCGCTTTCCCCGTGGATTGATAGGCCACAGTATTCTTGGAGATGTCTGTGGTCCTCTCTGGCCGGCAAGAGGTGAGCAGCCTGTCTGTCCGTCTTGTTGTGTACCTTGTGACAGCCAGGTATCTGCGAAGTGCTCTCACTGGACAGAGTAGGTTGTCCTCCACGTCCTCTGGTCCAAGGATACTGCTCAGAGCTGTGATCTTAAACTCCCTTGGAGGCTGTCCTGGGCGTTGATTCTTCGCCACTAAGTTCAACAGTAGCCCGAGGTACACCGATCCCGCCCACCCCCCTCTTCGAAACGGACCTGACGAAAGTCTGGGGCGTGTAGTTCGGAGACTCTAGCCGCCGTGGCAAAGGCCAAGAGGAACACCGTCTTCCTGGTTAGGTCCTCGATGTTGGCCGCACTGAGGGGTTCGTAGGGGGCTTTACAGAGGCAGCGGAGCACCAGACTCAAGTCCCATTCAGGTGCCCGGAAGTGGGAGCTGAGGTCCTCCTGACGAAATCCCCAAATGATCGCCGCAAGCTCCGGTGAAGTAGAGTCTGGTGGTTGTGGCTCCATTCCGAAACTGAGGCGATCACTGATAGGTATCCACCGATGGTTGCACCACGTAATTTCCGGACATCAAGTAGGAAGACCAAGAAGTCTGTGATCCTTGGTATGGTGATAGTGTGTGATGCGATCCCTTCCTTCCCGCACCATTCCTGAAAGACCTGCCAGCGGTAATCGTAAACAGTCTTGGTGGAGGTCCGATGTACGTTGAGGATAGCCTGCGCCGATCGAGCCAAAATCCCTTGTTCCTCAGGACGTGGCTGAACTAAAACGCCAAGTGAGCTACACCTTGCAAAGGTCAAAGGTTGGTGGAAAACAACCAAAATGGCGGCCTCCACATCGAGTGTGAAATAACCTAAGTTGAAGCCTAATATTGATAATTAGGGTTTGCAGGGATATTATATTGCATTGGGCAGGTAGGTAATATGTTTGTTTGAAGCCCATTATGTTGCAGTAGTTGAGAAATACAGCGAGTTTAGGACTCAGCTATGAGATCAAGGAAAAACAGAACCTGTTAGCATCAGTTGACAAACGGAAAGGAGGTTGCTGGCGAGTGCTCGGGATGGCCACGCATGTGCACATGGATGGATGTTAAACTTTAACCTTAGCAAGGTATGTCAAGGAATCCACGTAGCGACGCGGATATAGCAAATTGAGATGACTGGATAAGTGTGACTTAGGGGAAATTAATATACTGCTTAGTTATATTATTTAGAAAAGTACATGTTGTAAGGGAGATAACTCTAACAAATACACACATTTGACCAAACATACCTGACAGTTTTCATATTGTGTTACGAAAATGCTTGATGAAACATTCAAATAGATTGAATTGGGATGCATACTTATCCATAAGTACATAGTCAATTTATTGATAATTGATCAACCAGTTGGAAAATGTAATTGTAAAAGAGAGCATATAACTTTCAAGTATTAAAATTCAATGATACCCATCCCTTATCTGTATCTGAAAGTCAACAATCAGAATGTACTCTTACCTAAAGACAGGGTGAAGATATAAACATGGAGGAACCAAGGGAAGTAAAAGGCAAAATTGGAAGAATTTGGTAACGTGACAGTAAACCTCCCAGTCTGCTCGAAGTATGGAATGGACATTATGATTATTGTTCCTGAAACAAACAAAATATTAAAATATTGAAATAACATATAGATAGCTAATTCACTTAATAAATACAAGAATAGAAACTAATTTAAAACTTACTCACCCGAATGGTGATACAAATAACAATTGTTATGAATTTCTACTCGCCCTTAAGATACCTTTAGCATTTGGAGAAATGGCCCGGGCGAGCGGGCAAGTGTTAATTGCAAATCATGAAATAAATCAAGCTAATTTTATCATTCTTTGTATTATTCTCATTAAAGTGTCTTGATTTATTATTTATTTCCACCACAGACATCTTTCACCTATTCATGACAACTGTCAAGGAAAAACGTTCCTCCAAAACAAACTGATAAATGAAACTTTTTCACCACATATAGGGATGTCTAGCAAATAGTTTTTCAATGATTAGTACGACTCAATGTCAAGTGCCACACCTTCACAGAGTATCCCCAGAGGGTAGAGGGGTATCCAGGCTGTGTAGCGTAGCCACGTTATAATCTTTATGTCGATGTCAATACTGCTGAGCATGTAGTAGGGGTATCTGTAACAAATGAGATATCATTCAATAAGCTTCATTCAATCGAACATTACCCTCACAGCAGCAACATTTCATCTTCAATATTTAATATGGACATGTTTTACAGAAAACGTTCATGGTGACAGTATATCAAATCCCGCATCACCAGAGCCGTCAGGATTAGCGAGTCAGATGAACGTGTAGGCATGGCAACAGGTAATCGTGATCTCAGCGGAAAATAGAAAGGCCTATGGTCTGGGCCCCAACCAGTGGAAATAAAGTCTCCTGGGCTGTTTCACGAAAGGTGTGTATATTTACGCCGGACGCTAATGACATATTACAATCAATGTAAATTATGTAATACAAGCAATTCCGCGTCATTTACATCCGGCATAAATATACACCCCTTCGTGAAATGCAGCCCAGGGTATCATTTCACGAAGCTTTCATATCTTCTACAAGACCATAAGCACTCTTGTATGGTCCTCGAGAAATGATACCCATGACAAATAAATCTGCAGCCAGATCAAGGGTTAACTATGTCCTCTATGAGGTGTCAGCATCGGTGAGAAATATACTTAACCATTTAATCAACTATAAACCACATCTCACCTGACCAGCTCGACGGTACCCCACACCATGAACAGATACCAGATGACTGGAGCATCGTGTAGTCGCGGTTCTTGGAGGAGTAGACCAAACAAGATGAAGTTCCTTCCAAATACCTGAAACAAGAAATATTAACTAATTATCCGACTAACTGTCAAAATACAGAGGACATCCATGGCAATACAACATGTTTGTGAGTACACTCATGTTAAACTTAAGGGTTCTAAAATTTGAGCTTGAGCATGAAATCGTAACAAAGATATGTCGTAATCGCAGGGCATGATCCAATACAGCATTCTCAAATAGAACAGCCAAACTATGAAGCGCATTTCAGTACATTGGCTGTTGTACAGTATCTACACCAACGCTTACCTGCATGGTTGGGCTGCAGTACAGTATCTACACCAACGCTTACCTGCATGGTTGGGGCCAATACCCCGGACTTGACCAGCCCCAACAATGGATGTAGAATCTCCAGCACTGCTACACACTGCACCACCATCACCTGAACTCCAACGTACTCGAAGGCGTTGTGCTTCACTTCTGTGGACGAAGGGCGTCATCTTGGTCAGATTACATGCTACTTAGTACTACAGCATAGAACATTTAGTTCAATGCCTCACTGCTCAGTGTTTGTAGGCCATTCGAAAAGCACGACAAATATGTAATAAATAATACAATTACTTTTTTTTTGAATTTTGTTTATGTTTATTAATGTTGATTAATATTCAGGTTGATAACTGTTACGTTTTGGTGAAAGTGACCCTTGATAGAAATTTTCAGGCTATTTATTTTTTTTCAGGCATAATGGTACAAGGAATGGAGACGGTAATACTAACAACAGAAATCAATTCTACAATGCATTGAAGTTAATGTTGCTAAATGCTCTCCCTTAGATCACATATGTGACAAATGAGAGGAGAAAGAAATTGAGATAGATAGCCAATACTACTCATTCCTGTTATAAACATTAGTAGATGTACATTTTTCAGGCAAACAAACCATCAATAATATGTAAGATGATACATAGATGACGTACTTTGCGATGCCAGACATAACTCAAGTGCATCGGACTAGTTCAGGCTGATGTGATTGATGAGCTAGTGTCAGTAAGGTCATCATGGCCTACATACCACTGATGACTTCAGGTCAGTGGTCAAATGGTCAGACTGGGTAAGAATTACATATTGATAACCTCACGCAACTAAAAGCATAACTGGCCATGATTTCTCAAAAACTCACCCGAGATCAATATCAGAATGAAGTCCAACTTATGAAGTAAAAATCATAAACCTGTTTTTTCAAATGATTTGCAAAATCTGATTGAGCAAGCAAACTTGTGTGTTAGCTTCGCAACTGATAACTGCATGGTTGAGACTCAATTATGGCTGAGAAAGTCACATTGGTTATCAATGTTAAATATTTCCTTTGATCCAGGACATAAAAATTTCGAGAAATCAGTGTCTTGTCACTTCAAAATAAATATTAAGCGCTACCTAACCTCAGGCATGGAAACCGACAATTGTTATTTCAGCGGAAAACAAGCCCAGTGTCGGGTGTCTGCATGCCCTCAAGCCACGTTCACGGCAAAATAATCGTTCCCTGGACAAATAAATCAGCAGATTTCTGTGGATTCATGGAAAATTGCCATGTCTTTAAACTAGGTCTAAACTAACGCTGCATGGCTTCAGTGGTGTGATGACAGGAAACCTACCACTGCCCTCCTGCATGAACTTGTACACAAGTCTGGCAGTGATGAAGGAAAAGCCTAGGAACTGGAACAGGTTGTACAGGAACATGTACGAGATCTTGAAGTCCACAGGATTTCCTGAAACAAATAGAGTTAGTATTCTGTTAACATCACAATACAACCATTTAATGACCGGTTGGCATTTCCAATTGAATGGAACAGAAGATAAATACTTTAAATTTACACCGAGCGATTTGTAGCACTCAATAATGGAATGAGAATACGCTCAACATATAGGTGTTCCATATTGTCTAAGCATTGATGCAGCAGATTTTAACTGTGCAGTGAGTGATTATGGAGTTTAACGTTGCTGTGGGAATCTTTCACCCATTTGCGACGAATACTGTACAATATGTAAAACAGGAGTTCATGTACATTGAGCACCAAAAACAATCAAGTACTAGTATTTTCGAAGAAAAGCACTAGAATGTCAGACTTAAAAACCTGTGCAAATTTTAATTTAAGATTATAGATACAGTGGACATTCCTCTAGCATATCACAGCAATCGAAATTAACACTAGTCCACTCGTCTGGGCCATTTCTCCCAAGGTCTTTTGTTATTTGTATCACTATTCGGACTAAGAAGCTTTAAAGTTAATTTCGATCCCTGATATGGTAATGCAAGTGTTCTCCACCAAGGCCATGACTGGGATTCGAACTCGACCATTTAGTTTTGTCATCTTACGTTCTAACTACTGCACTACACCCCAACACTTACAAATGCATTAAATATTTGGAAACATAAATCTTATTTATTCTTAATATAAACAATATGTTTACCTCTTGTAGAATTAACCTCAAGTTCCTTCTCAATCCTGTTTAGGAATTCTTTTTCGCCTGCCTAGAAACATGAAGAACTGAAGGTACGAAAAATATCACTGATAAAAAGTAACATAATTAATAATGTCTCTTATTAAATCTATTCCCACAGTTTGACTGTTCTTATTCCAGTTATTCTAATGTAATAACAAACGATAAATACAACGTGATATTTTTCTAAAGTTGCTGTAGGAGAAAGTTGAAAGTTCCACAAGTTTAAATATAAATATACTGTAAAAGGATTATATTTCATATGGGTTTAATTTTTCCGCACTACACGCAAAACAATATTGCGCAAAAATTAAACCCATGCGAAGTATAGACCTATAGATCATTCATGTAATGCAAACAAATACTATAGTAAGCAGAAATTCATTTGGCCATTATCTAGGCCAATCAACCGTGATAGTATGCCTTTAAAGTCTTTGTCAGATATGGTTATTGATAATTCAACCAGCAGCTTTTGTATTGACATTATAACAATTATTAACATTCCAGTACATGGATGACTATGGTGATACTGGAATACATTGAATAACACCGTTTGGAGTAAAAGGAAAAAGAATTATATCCATATATGGAGTGGAAACACTCAGAAACCAGTAAAAAAAAATAGCACTAGTCCATAAGCTCAAACTATAGTTCTGGGGCCTGTTGCACGACGCTCTTGTAAGCTACAACTATTGTAGGGTCAACACTTTCTATTGTGGCAGGAGCCCAGTTACTACTATTGTAGGGTCAACACTTTCTAGTGTGGCGGGAGCCCAGTTACAACTATTGTAGCACTACAAGAGAGTCATGCAACAGGCTCCTGAGCAACATACCAATTCTTGCTCCTCTGGCTCATTGTCGGATTCGTCCATGAACTTGTCAAAGTCAATCTTGAGCCACGGCAGCTTGATCTGCTTCTCAGTGAGGCGTGGCCACACCTCCCCCTCCCCAATCTTCTTGATGTAGAACTCCACCCCAGTGTCTGTGAACCGGTACTTGCTCTCCTAAACAAACAAAGAGTCTGGGTATCCTTTCACGAAGCTCTCTTATCTACTAAGAGACTGGTAGCGCTCACTTTGCCGATAGCTAATACACTGCTAAGATATCGCTACCAGTCTCTTAGTGGATAAGATAGCTTCGTGAAAGGATACCCAGATCATCACCATTACCATTGATGATTTTTTTTGGGTAAACATTTGCTATTTGTATCACTATTCATGCTAGTAAGTTTTAAAGGCTAGTTTCTATCCATGTGACATCATCAACATCAGCAGAAGAAACAGCATCTACATGATACTTCGTCATCCGTTGTTATGATAAATTCATACTCAAAGAGGTTCTAGTAATCTTGGTGCCAGACCTAGAATACCATTCAGTGTTTTCAATAGGTGGCGGTGAGCGGCGAAATTATCTGTCTACTTCCATTATTTTGCCGTCTACTTTCAATAAATTTATATGTGGAACTTTTGGTAATTTGTGTGATTGACGTCTTACTTTTGCTAATCTGCCACCTACTTCAAATTCTACTGAAACCACTGCCATTAAGGTGTTCATATTTGATAATCATTTTCATTTTCTGAGGAAAGACTAATAAAACATAAATAAATATGAGTAGCAATCCTGCTGTATAAAAGCATTAAAGCAGGAATAGTTCCAATGATAGTGGGTGTCTTACCTCTGGGTCAACAGGCAGATAGAAGTCGATTTCAATGCCATAATAATTGCTTCCTTTCAAACCGCTGCCTTTAGCATAAAATGACAAACTGTCTTCTTGCAGATTCACTGTTTCATCCTGAATATAAAACATTAGACTACTTATTACTCAGTTGGGTGAATAGATTACGACAACAATAAGACACAAATAATAATAGTGCAATTTTAGTCATGAGTAGGATACATTCAACAGGTTTTGAATTGGAAAGAATTTATGTTATATGAATGAATTCATTAGTGTGTTACAGGATAATTTAAAGTTAATCAACCAAGGTGCTTAGAACATTCGGCCAAATATAGAAATAAAAGTGATACGCCCCCTGAACCCCACTAGGCCGTCGGCTGAGCTGAGAAAAGGGCCTAGAAATAGAATTCCGTTCCACACCCAGGGGGACTAAAAAAAGTTATGTTTGCTTACCTAATGGATTTCATTTTTTTATTTTACTTTAAAGGTACCCGGTCGGGGTCAATTTTCTAGTGTTTTCAGGCAGATACAGGTCATCTTTAAACAGTAATAACTTTGTTAATAATCATCTCACATTACAAAAATTAATATGGTAGTGTTTATCTGAGACCCAAGTTACTATAAAGTAGCTTCAATTTTGCATTCAACCAATTTGGAGACTGTTAAAGCATGTTTATGATGAAAAATGAAAAAGAAATCAGTCATAATTTTTCAATGTATGAAATGTCAGTTAATTTATTTTTAGATAAATACATATTTTTTCAAACAAATTGTTGATATTCCAGCAGTGGTAAGTAATCTTCATAAATAAACAGAAAACAAAGAGCAAGATTTTCCGTAAATCCTGTAAATTGTGAAAATGTAAATATAGTAAACATAGTAAATGTAAACATCCAAATTTGTTCATATTCATTAACATAACTGCAAATATACAATTGAAACTTTAACATACATATTTGTACTTTAATAGTTCAGGGCGAAACTATACTTTAATACAGTATATATAGGGGTAGACCGTACTCTATCCCTTAATTCAAATATATACATGTATGTCCTAAAAATAGCACTAATATTTAGAAGATAATGTGTAAAACAAAAACTAAGTGCTTTTTTTTTTCTTAATTTTTAGGGAAAGCCTAAAGGCTTTCCATATTATACTTTCACTTTCAGCTTCCGGAATGTAGGTTTGTGGATCTGCGCAATTAAGCAACATAGAGCGCGACCGCTGCCACTGTCGATATACGGGGAATAATTTCACGTTCGGTTACCATTCGTCATATCATTGTAAATACGGATATCATTGTAAATACGGGTGACTGGGTGTGTTACTTACGTCATAAATAAGTATATTTGGCTCGACAACTTTTTCTTAATACGATCTGTGTTTTAAATAATAAACAAGTGTGTCGACACATCGTTTTTGGAACACCGGAAGAGTGTCGGGGCTCCTGACCATTCGGATCAACCAAATGAACCAAGGATATATTGGACATTACCGTCCGTATGCATCCGGGTGCCACTGATATACGATCCGATCCTATCCGATTGTAATCCGAGATGTCGCGAAGTGAACCAATCGGTTATCCCGTTAATGCTAGCTGGATACTCGAGTTGGTTGTAATAATCAAGGTTAATAGACATGTTTAGTAAACACACCGAATAATTATTGCATTCTATCACTGTTCTTAGTTGTTGTTTTTTTAACGCATTATACACATAGCTGTCTTATATTACTG
>JAUTBQ010178807.1:0-24736 GCA_032361185.1 Lepetodrilus ovalis
AGGTGATCTGCAGAACGCTCATGATTATTATACAAAAGAATTTGATAATCACTTTTGCCACCAATATATACGTCTACGCTTTTCACGGCCCCCCGTACCCGGCATGCAGAAAACAATGCAAGGAAAAGAATGCGGAATATTTCCTCTGCAATCTGGCAAAGCCCTGCATGCAGAGGGAGAAAAAATGCACCACTGTATTGCCACCTATGCCTATTCCATAGCAGACAGACCAGACCTCTACGCCTACCACGTTTCCACCCCACAGGAGGACGCAACAATATTGATTAAAAAAAACGATCTCTACTGGCAGGTAGTAGAGATAAGAGGAATCTTCAACAGAGATGTTTCTGAACAGGTGCACCACTACGTTGAACATTGGCTAGCCAAATATAATGCCCGCTAAAAGGCAGATTCCACAGATTCAAATGACCCTACTATCCACTTTGACGACTAGACATACTATTTCACCTATGATCATACAGACTGAATGGCGCTAGTTTATGCAAAAACATTGGAATTTCAGAGAGTCACAGATATTGAACCAGTTGATAATCCTAGATAATACTCCGAGGCCTATAATTGAAAATCAGGGCAGTTGCAGCTGCTCGCAGTGTCGGATAATAATCGAATCTTTCCACATGCAAAAACAGCAAGGGTAGCATCAGGCAATTTCCTCTACCAGATACTAATTTGCATGAACCATATACTCGGATGCTAACGTAGCTATCGTTTTTTTGACCTTTTATTACTTCCAAAGCAATCTCCGCCTTCAATTCCTTGCTGCGTTTTTTCCTGCTCATTCGGCATCTCTTTTTGACAGGAAACACACCTTAGCACACTGTTTAGTTTCTGAGATCCACCATAGCCTGACTGTTGTAATATGAGCTTCACGCCACTCAACTTTCTTTTCAATAAACCACTCATTTTCTATAGAATCAGACAAATTACATTTGCCGTGACTCAGAGTTTCAACTTTCACATTTAAGATCAATATTGCACGGGAACACACACAGGAATAAGAGTAGTTCACTAACAAGAAACACAATTGAGCATTTCAATAAAAGACATTCATAATACCATCGCCTAAGTCCTTGAAGATATCTGCCCCTTCTGTACCAGCCAACTTGTAGACCGTATTTCTAGTTTCAAGTATATTATTTTTTCGATCAATTTCAACTATCAGGGAGGTTTTCATGTGATATCCAGATTTCCATCGCCCCTGTGGATCGTGAACAACTGTTCCTGATACTATCTGGGGCTTTAGGTTCTCACCAGGGTATATTGACTCTATCAATTCCTTTGTTAAAGAGAGATTGTGTACTTGCCAATCCCTGATTGTTCCTCCATTCTTTTTGAGCTTATCTTTCATGTAACAACCTTTTTTTTGTAAATACATTTGCATTCGCTTATTAGAAATAAGCGCTTTCAGAAGTTACCGAAACGTTCTCTTCATAAAAACTCTACAATCTGGTCTGATCGCAGACAATATTTTACTTTCAGGCTGATGCACTTTCACTAAAACATTGGTTGTGTGCTTCAAAATGGTCTACGGATAGACCATAGCAAGCCATCTATATCTTCTTTATCAAGAGTGAGAGGAATGTCACCTTCTTGTTCTCCTTTTAACCGCCTTCTACATGAAACTGGAAGATATCCCTGTAGTACCAGAAGTGAGACCATAGCATCCCATGCCAGTATTCTGTACTTTCTTGGTAAAATTTGAATAGTGTACCACTCATAAACAAGCTCAAAATTCTCAGTCCACTGTGATGGGTAATCAAAAATATCTGCTACAAGTAGAGAATTTTGCTTGCAGGATAACGTTTTTTACAAAGGCTCAAACATTGTGATTTTATACAGTTCATCTTAACAAATGGCGAATACGCCCCTATTGATACGTTAGGAAATACTCAATGCTTAGCAATGATATTTTTACCTAAAAGTTATGTTGTTATAGAAAAGATCTACGTAACATCTCGATATTATAAAATACTTGTTCAACATTTTTTTCCTGTGCTTCTAACATCTTAAATTTTGCAAATGATACCGCTACATTTTTTCGTAGTGTTTCCTCTTGAGTCTTTAGATTTTCAGCATTCTTCTTTCTATTCGCGACAACATCTTCTGCCCTTTGATATAACTCTCTCGCTTTCTCCTGCCTATCCTTCAACCCAGAATTTAACTGTGCTTCTTGACTACAAGACGAGAACTCCTTTTTCTGCTTTTCCAAATTTTGATTATAAGTATCTTTTGCCACCTTCAATCTAGCAGATTTTTCTTTCCCAAATTTTGCTTTCAAGGAAGCCAACTCTGCTTGAAGTTTGTTTGCCTCTTCAGTGGAAATTTTTTTTTGGCGCTTGAGAATGAAAATTTCCTTTTTTTTATTTTTCAAAGTTGAAACTTGTTGCTGGTAGATGTCTTTTTTCTGCTTCACTGTAAATCTATATTCTTGCTGAATTTCTGAAATAACCTTTTTTTTCGTAGTAAGACAAGACTGGGTATCCGCATCGAGTTTAGCACTGGAATTTCTTATCCACTCTTTGATTTCAATCCTGCTTTTGTTTCTTTCCTCATCCAAAATTCTATTTATTGCGTTTATATCAGTATTATACTGATTTTTAATATCGTTATGCTTTTTTTGTTTTGAGTTAAGATCAGCCTTGGATTTACTTATCTGTTTTTTACATAAATCCCACTTCTTATTTAGTGCATTACTTAGTTTCTTAATACTTTGAGATGTAGCCAGAAAATTTGTTTTTCTGCCAACAAAAGTAGGATTAAGAGGATCATCTGTAAATGAAATTCTTTGAATTGGTAAAATGACATCTCGTTCAGAGGAGGTAGGAAAATCTAGTTCTATTGATTTGAATTCATGACTCCAATTTGGTTTAATATATGTCGAAAGTACATACGCTTTTCCAGTTCGCTCTTCGTCTTTTTCAATTATCTGCCTCCAGACATTGCATATCGAACCTTTGTTCTGATTTAATGTCAAGGTCATCAGGCGTTTTACTAGAGTTACATTTTGGCTAACCCTGAATAATATTTCAAGTTTTGCACGATTTTTTACAGACGTGTCTGCTTTAATAATTTTTATTCCTGAAAAAATAACTGGTGTAAGTACTTTACCTTCGAAGAAGGTATCAAGTGCAGTAATAATGTCATCTTTAGATGGTTTTTTTTCACCCCATCCAAAACCGACGAGGAAGCTCATACAGCAAAGGAAGAGAACTGTAACTCCAATTTGACGAACAAATTTCATAATATCTCCTGTTTTCTTGTTTTTATTGTGAATCTAGATATCAAGGAATCCTTGCTTCATGCTTTTTAAGGATATGGGCAATCGAAGCAATTTAATCCTGATCCCCTTCCCTCATCTTTATGATTGATTCATTATCAATTTTTCCGCTCCCTTCTGGATAGAACCATTCTGAAAAAACAATTCCCCAAAATCCTGCCCTTCTGATACCAAAGAAAATTTATTAAGCTCGATTGAAAAAAAGTTATCTCTGGTTGCCCGATTCTGTCTCTTTGTCCCGATATTCATGGCCTTTAGTGCATTAAGCCAATACCAGGTAGAACCTGTCTCGTTCTGTGTTAAAAAAGCAAACCAAAAAGGCATTCGAGTAATCAACTCAAACCTTATGGCTTTATGCAGTTCATCTTCACCAATTGTGAATGTCCCTCTATTTATCTGATGGTTTTTTGCATCCACTGCAATTATGCCAATAGAAGGCAGCAATACAAGGAAATCTGGCCTCTTTACACTTTGCACAAAAACATTCGCAAAGGTATGCGGTGACTGGCAAACCGGAACAAACCCAATCCGATTTTTCAAGAACCACTGGAGCAGCTTTTCCTCACCCAAAACACCTTTTGTAATACGATTAGGATATGAAACTCTCATACCTTTTCCTCCGTTAATTTTTGTTTCAGAAGACATTCAAATGCTGAACCATCTTTTCGGGTTAGATTTGGAACAAATCTGCTGTATACTCTGAAAAGCATTGTGGTTGTAGAATGTCCCATTTGTCTTGCGATCCACTCAGGACTTTCTCCACTTGCAAGCCATAGAGTTGCTGTTGTATGTCTTGTTTGGTAAGGTCTTCTCTTTTTTAACCCAAGATAACTAAGTAATGGATACCAGACTCTCTTTGTTACGTTACCGTTGTCTAGAGGAGTGTTATTGGCCGTAGAAAACACATACTTCTGTGTTCCACAGGCTTTAAACTGTTTCAGTAAGGCATCATATACAGGTTTCGACATGTCAATTTCTCTAAACGACCCATCATTTTTTACCTGCACAATCTTGTTATTCACCCAGGCTTGACGAATCATAATCAAGCGATTTGGAAAATCTATATGATGCCATTGCAAACCATGGATCTCAGATGATCGAACTCCGGAATAAAACCTCACTGTGAAATAATGTTTATAATCATCCCTTACGGTTTGAATTATATTTTGAACTTCTTCTATCGTGAAGGGCTCTACATCGCTTTTTGGAATCTTAAGGGCCTTAATCCCCTGGTAAGGCGTAATAAACTCATAACGATTGGCAGCTTCTTGAAGAATCATACGTAATGGATTCATGATATGATTGATACGTGAAGGAGAAAGTGTAGTATCCTTTTTTCGTCCTTTCATTTTGTTTAAGCTTGCTCTGAAATTGAAGATATCTTTTCTGGTTATTTCGCTTAATGCCATCGTTCCAAATGATGGTAAAATATATTTATCGATTATCTGCCTGACGGTTGTGATATGAGTCTCACGCCATTCAACTTTTTTCTCAAGGAACCACTCCTCAACGAACTCATTAAGTAGTTGTGAATTTTGGCCAGCATTTTGTTTCACCGTTTCCTTCTGAGCAGCAAAATATTTCACATTTTTACTGTTTGGGAAATACCTCGCATAATCGAAGGAACTCAGCATTATCTCAGCTTCAATTTTTGCTAATATTTTTTTGAGTTTAATTGTATTTGCATGAGTATTTTGTAAAGATGTCTGCTCCCTGCAACGTTTCCCGCAATAATTAAAATCAAAAAATAGCTTTCCTGTTTCCTTTCTAACTCTAATTCTAGCCATGACAAGCACCTCCATTTGCCATAGGTACAGTGACCTGTTGACAGGAAAACTCCATAATATCCTTCTCAATGGCTTCCCAGATAAATAAGATCTTTCGTCCTCCAAAAGGCCTGATGTAATGAATCCCTTCAAGAAGCACTGAATCCTTCAACCGATCACGGATGGTTCTTGGATCATATTTTATAATTTTAGCTAATTCTGCTGTAGTCAAAAATTTCTCTGGCATAATAATCCTCCTCTGTTAATTTAAAAGTAACGATCAAATAGAACCACACCAATTCGTTTTGATCTCTTAAAGACCATTTTACACCACAGAAGATCTTTTGCAAGTCTTTTTGAGCTCTTTAAAATCTTTTCAATCTCCAGGAGACCATTTTGATCAAGTGTCATCTTTCGAAAATTTTAGGGGAACGGCGATTAAAGATTGCCGATGTCGCACGTGACACCAACATTAATAGAGGTACAATCACACGCATATTTCACGAAACGGCATCGCGAATAAACCTGGATGTAATGAACACCCTCTGTCAATATTTGGATTGTGAAGTTGGTGAACTCTATGAGTGTCAAAAGGATGATGAATCGAACGAAAAAATGGACAACGCTCAGATGTAGGCTTTAGGTCGGTATTTCAGAGACGAAAAATACATGTCATTCTCTGTTGGCACTAATTTGGCACAGATTTGGCACAGATAAAATTCAGAGAGAATAATTACAGGACAAAAAAAAAGGTTTCAACCAAGACTGGTTGAAACCTTTTTTTTATATATCTGGCGGAGCGGACGGGACTCGAACCCGCGACCCCCGGCGTGACAGGCCGGTATTCTAACCAGCTGAACTACCGCTCCAGATTAGATAAAGTTACAAATGATTAAGTGGTGGGCGGTACAGGGATCGAACCTGTGACCCTCGGCTTGTAAGGCCCAAGGGGACAGGTGGTGTTAATCGTTATTAGGATACATGATATGATGACTTAACAATAACTTATTATATATTTCAAAAAATCACAAGTCCATTTTATATCTATTTAAACAACCCTACCCGATCATGATTTGTCACAAGAATGAATCCTTTTTAGATGTCAAAAACTGACAATTCGACCTTTAGCCTGTACCATATCCTTGGCATTCTTTTTTAATTGTTACACATTTTGTCCTACATTTCTTCAAAAAAATCTGGCACAGTTTTAATTTTTCACCACGAAAACAGTCTTTATTTTCATTGCCTTTTTTATTACGCTTAAGCTGTTTTACATTGCCTTTTTTAATGTTCATGAAAAATGCAATCCGTGTTCGTGGCTTACCACGTCCCGTTGACTAGCGACTTTGATTGTTATTTTTCGTATACAATAATGACTTATTCCTGTATCTTTCATGTATGAAACTTAATTTCAACCTGCTGTATTAGCTTTAAGACTCTTGGAAAGAGCCTCTAAAATTAAATTTCTTGAGCTAACAATATCACGCCAGTTATTTCATTCACTCAACAACTTTTCTACTTTGATTATCAATGCGCAAAAAATTACTCACCCATTTAGCTGAATGGTCGCAGCATAAAATAAAGTCTCCACAATTGATAATGGGACCAAGGCAACTTGGAAAATTCGATCTCCTGAAAAATTTCGGAGAAACGCATTTCACGGATTGTCACTATTTTGATTTAGAGACACAAACCAAAACCATCACTCAATTCTTCGATCAAAACCTTTCCTCTCAGGCACTACTGAATAAACTCAGCCTTGTAACTGGAAAGAATATTGCCCCAGACACCAGCATTTTAATTTTCAACGAGATACAAGCCATCTCTAAAGCAGAAAAACCCTTTATTCAAATGCATAAAACGTTCCCTAATTTGGCCATAGTTGCGACTTGCTCTACGTTTGGTTCCATTAGTGAGGAATGGAAAAGCACTGCAGAGAAAGTCAATATACTTACCCTTCATCCATTGAATTTTTTGGAATTTTTAGTCGAAATAGGGGAAGAAGATATTGCTAATCTCCTCAAAAGCTTCAAAAAAAAGCTGACAAACCAGGCCATACATGAGAGATGTATTGATTTATTCAAGACTTACATCGTGACAGGAGGGCTACCAGAGATAGTTCGTATATACGCAACCGAAAAAAATCAACCTACTATAGCATTTCAAAAAATTCGTGAGCGGCAGCAGCAAATATTAATGCAATACGAGAATGATTTTACAAAATATTCTGGAAAAACAAACACACAGCATTTAAGTAAAATTTTCCAAGCGATTTCTAAAAATTTACAAACAAACAGGAACTCAGACACCCCACTATTTTCCTTCAAAGACGTCGTATCATCAGGCTACAGGAGCTATAAAGCTCTGTCACCCGCGATCTCGTGGCTATCCGATTCCAATCTGGGGATTATCGTACCTCACGTTACAGAGGCAATCTATCCTCTCCAAAACCATTATAAAGCAAACCGCTTTAAATTTTTTATGTTTGATATCGGGCTACTTGGAGCAATGTGTGAAATTGCACCGGAGCAGCTGTTACTTTCACCCTTGGATAAATGGGACAATTTCATCCTAGAAAATTTTGTGCTTCAGGAGATACATTCATACAATTCTTCAAAAACTGCTACCTGGAGTGGTCGTACTTCAAAGGTTGAATTGCTTATTGAAAATGATTGCACAGTTATCCCTATAGAGATTAAGCCAACTTTGAACAGAAGTGCTAAGAGCCTAAGAGCCTTCGATAAAAAATACAATCCACCCTATTGCATGAGACTCAATGAACACCCTCCATTATTTTGTAGGCAAAATGCTCATGTCAATTATCCGATATATTTAACGTCAATATTCTCAAACCTACCAGATAATCGTAACAAATTACCGTTATGTCCGAAGCCCCTGCTACTTCCCTATCCTGCCGCGGTTCTTAAGAAGTCTGTCTCAGATAAAAGTCAAGTAAAAAAACCCGATACGGCTATACCCACTGAAGTAACACAACCTCAAAAAGAGGGTACTACCGCCTTTGGAAAAAGAAAACAGTTATCCTTATTTGAATAAATGATATAGGCGTCGACTATTCCACCAATTTGTCTCGTCAAACAGGAATAAGAGAATCAAGACGTTCCACCAGGTAAAGGGGAAGCGAAAGCAACTGATACTGCACCCTCTCGACTTCATTATTTACTTTAATCTTAGTATCGATCTGCTGTTCGCTTGGTGGGCTAGAATCAAACCGAACCGCAAATTGAGCGTTCTTGGTACCCATAAACTGATGTAGGGATTTGAGGGTTCCAGTGGCACCAGATTTAACTTCTATTGGGATGATATCACCTCTTATCCCAACAACAAAATCAAGCTCAGCATTAGACGACTTCCCCTCACGTAACCAATAATTTAATTCACGATTCGGCTTGTCGGATAGCATTGCTTGTAAATGTTGTCCAATAAATTGTTCTGCAATAGCTCCCTGATTAATAATTTTCTTTTCATCAATCTGCTTAAGATTCGGCCAATCCAGGCCGCAAATAGCATTCATTAATCCAATGTCAAGAAAAAGTAATTTGTACACCCGCTCCTTAATATCAGCCTGCAGGGGCAATCCAGAGCAATTACTATGGACAACTTTCCCAATCACTCTAGCCATTGCAAGTAATTCAATATCTCTCTTTATCGTGACACTCTGATCCTGCGATGAAATATTTGAGTATTTTACTTTTGAACCAACATTTCTGGCCGCAAAATTAAATACATTCAGCATCCTGCTTAAGTTCCTGGAACCTGAATATTTGGGAAAATCATCACGATATGTTTCAATTATTGAATTATGTACTTCCATTACCGCCTTATAACTGTGGGTCTTCGCAAAAACAGCAACTGCTTCGGGCATTCCACCGACAAAATAATATGAACGAAGTAATTCTAATAGTCTTTGATGGACTATTCCTCCGATTCCCTGCCCTACCTCATATTTTTTTATAAACCTAAAAAGTTTATCCTCATTAAGTGCAAACAAGAATTCACTGAAAGTCATTGGCCCCATGTGTAAATACTGAATTCTTCCCACAGGCATGGAGAAGGTATGATCCGCCAAAGCGAATTCCAACAGTGACCCCGCACTAACAACTGGAAAATCAGGCATGTCCTCATAAAAATACCTCAAAGCAGGGATTGCCTCTGGCACAGCTTGAATCTCATCAAGAAACAAAAGAGTGTCATCGCTAATATTCTTTACATTCGGTAAGAATTCTATTTGTTGAAGTATCTCTCTTGGCTCTTTATTCGCAAAAACAGATGCTAACTCAGGATAACGTTCCAAATTGACACTACAAATTTTTATATGATTTTTTTGGGCAAACAACTCAACCAGAGTAGATTTCCCTACCTGCCTGGCACCTCGAACAACTAATGGTTTACGGTTTTCATTCTTTAACCATTTTTGTAGAAATTGTGATTGCTGTCGGTACATGATCTTCTTCTCTCAAATTGAATTGCTCACAAAACACACCTGTTATACAATACTCTGATTACGATTTCAACGATGTCTTGCGATTTTGTCAGGTAATAGCTTTTCAAAGCCAGAGATTTTACCTGTTTTTTTTGAGCTGTATCAATCTATTAATACTACATATATTTTTTATTTTTCAAAGAAACAAAATTAACTATGGATATTTTTCTGTAGAAAAATAAGAAACTATATATGAAGGAAACAACACAAACATACACCACTGTTAAAATAAGTGAGTTAAGGCTCCATAGAGCCATCCCTATGGCACTTAGAGTTGCTTTTTCCAGTGTAACCTACACTTTGGGTCACTCGACAATCACACCAAAAGGAATACGTATCCTCGCAGAATCTCACCCTCCTCTTGCAATTATTAACGCTCATGGCAAAGCTTCATGCATTGGCGGATTGCGCACTTACCAATTAGTAAAAACATACCTACCCGATGACACAAGCATCCCAATCCTTATTTGCAATGATTTGGCAGCTGTTAACATACGCAACATCGCAATAACAGACACCTACCTAACTCTATTGGCATTCGGGCTCTACAAGCGAACTTGGCCTCTTGACTTTCTTAAATTCTGGGCACTGATGAGCAAGGATGCGATAAAACAATATACTCCTCTGCTTACAACAAAAACCAATTTATCAACATTTTTATCAATTAGCCGGCAGTGCCTTAGCCCCAAAAATACAAAATTAACCTCGAAACTCAAACGACTTGGACAAACCCCTAAGGACGACAAGTGACAGATCTTTCAAAACACGAAAAAAAAATATTATGTGATTTTTTAAGGCAAAATCACAATATCGAATCGACAGAAGTACTAACGTTATTAGATACAATCGAAGCACCAGACTGTGTGATCGAGTTAGGAACAATCGTAAAGAACCTTATAGCGATATTGCCATTTTTACACAGAATTTCACCCAGTCAATTCCCAACAAACTTAACAGACGAATGGACTGTAATTTGTTCAGCCATTGACAAAAACAAAGAAAAAATCTCGCGTCTAATCACTGATTTTTATTTACCTGGAAGAAAACGTCCAAAAGTTGGCCACATAATAAGTAACCCTATCTATTTTGCACTCTGGGTTTCTCCTTTAGAAGCAACATCCTCAGCTTCTTTCCATCATTTACAAGCTCATCTGATATGTTCAATAATCGAAATTAAAAAAATTGAACATCTCTCTAAAAATGAAGGATTTATAGATATCCGTAGAAACATTTCGAACATGATTCGAAATCATTTGGTCAAAGACCTGTACATTGATTTTTTCAAAATGTTACCACCTCCCACCCAAGATACTGTTTCAATGCAAGTAAAAGTAGCAAATGTATTAGCATCGCCTTTAGCTGAGAAAACAAATATTGCCCTTAGAACTTTTAATCGATTGCTTAACTTTGCATTACATAACAGTACGGAAAGGGAGATAAAGCAATCTTTTCAGGATGCAAGATGCAAAAGCAAAAATATTTTCAGCGTTCACGAAAATGATCCAGATACGGTTGTCAAAAACTACCCCAGTGTGACAGTCAAATTTCCCGGCTCATCAACGAGAATACTAAAAAAAGGACTCGATGCTGGTGACTCACCGCAAGAGTTTTTACATCCAAGCTTTGCACATTGGAGCCTTGAGCCAATTAAAACAAAAAGGGGTGAATCACATGGCCTACGCTTACACAAAGAAACAATCCGACATCGATATATTGCTACCAACAATCAACAATTACCATCTCAATGGAACCGACTAAACTTATATGACATTACGCACTTTATGGTTCTTTGCAGCAAACTTTCTAAAGGAGTGCTTTATTCACCTGGCCTAGAAATAAAACCACTCATTCAGATGCAACTCGCGGCCCTGCTAACAATAATCTATTGGCTATCAAAACCAATAAATGAAGCGAAACAATCTCTTCTAATAACTGACGCTTGTAGGCCAAAAATCACATCTACCCATGACATTTCTCTACAGTGGCCAATTCGGGCAAATTGGAATGTCTCAATGGTTAAATTAAGCTCAGCAAGAGCAATGCAAGAAGGAGAAGATATCTATCTAAAAAAAACAAATACAATGATGACCTTACCACTTTGTGAAGCCGCATACGTTTGCATAGCACCGTATGTATTTCATCTTAGAGTCAACACAAAAATAGAAACATATGGTAAATTATTTCCAAAATCTAAAGTAAATAAATTTGAATTATTGCTCAAAGAAATTCTCTTCAAATACAATAAACAGCTAAACACCCGTCTCACATTGCATCGTATTGCATCACATTTTCAGCAGTACCTCAGCGATGAGATTGAGGATCAGACTGAAGCCTCGATTTGTTTGGGTAATCTTCCAACAAAAGGTCAACAATCTGCCATGTATTACGCCTCTCCAACGATATCTGACCTTCAGCAGAAGTATGAAAAAGCCAGCAGCAAGTTAAGTTATTTTTTTTGTCATAACTACAGTCCGTTAAAAAGAGTATACCCAAAAAGGGGTAATGATGATGTCATTTACGCATTAGGTGATGACTTATCAGGACCATACATTCCCTCTCCTACAAATGTTGGAAGTCAAACGTGCCTTGAGATAAAGACTGTTTCGTTATTAACTGAGGATCTTATATGCAGGACCGAAATACTCAGAAAAAGAAAAGGGCACGATCCAACTGCATTAATGCAATTTCACAATTCGTACACTGCATATTGCATAATGTTTCTTAAATTCATATCGGGATATCGTGATGTTAGAGATCCACTATTTACACCGACGAATTTTATCGAAAAGCATAAATTACTTATAATTTCGGATAAAAACGATCAATTCAATTTCAAAACTCGACTTGTACCGATACCAGATATTTTCTGTAAACAAATTCGTGCATACAACTTGCATCGATTAAGTATGATTAGTGCTCTCACATTAATTAACCCTGGCTTAAGTAAAGCAATGCAGGAGGATATTATTCACGTTCCTAGCTTCGCTAATACTCAAACAAAAACACAAATTCCATTTTTTATATTTCTCAACGATATAACTGGCAGAATGGTACACGTAAGGCCAACTTCATTAAAAAAAGAAGTCGAATGGTCTTACAACCTTCCACTAAATGCAAATCGCCATTTTTTACGAACTGAATTACGAAAATTAAATATATCTGGTGAAATTATTAATGCCTATATGGGACATTGGGGGCACGGCCAAGAGCCATTTGGAGAATTTTCGACCCTCGACCCGACACGTTACTACAAAGAAATCTTACAGGGGTTAGATACACTCACGAAAACTTGTGGCTGGGAAGTTCTTAAAGGAATCGACAAAAAATGACACGGAAAATATGGGAAGGATGGCCGTTGGACCATCCAGGACCGAAACCATTTGGAGGAGGTGATTTAAGAGCATACAACCGATCTAAAATAATATTCAATCAACAAATCCAAACATTAGAGATTGTCAACAAACATGAGCCACTCTTTGCTGCAGGTACTGCAGGTATGACGGTTAGTAAAAATAGAATTGATTTTATCCTATCTCTGATACATTCCTCAAGTAAGGGTCGTGACCTTATTACAAAACATAATTTTTTTGTAAAAGGCCTGGACAATGGCGTTCGTATGCTAGATTGGCAATTAGAGGAAGTTCCGGCGCCGATGACAATCATCAATAAGGAAAAGTCTCCATTCACATCAAATAGTATCTATTTACTTCATGCTTTAGAATATTTAATCGACCGACATATGATGTATCTTGAAAAGGGTAATGAGCCAGATATAAATTCTATACGAAATTTTAACCACGCAATCAGTCATGAAGAGGCTATGAACCAGTTTGATTTTGGACAAATTCTCTTCTCCGCAATTGTACATGGAGGTATGTTAAACAAGTCTTGGGTAGAATCCATCGGCCCATCACTCAACACCCCTCCAATCATAAATTCCCAAAAAACATCACAGGTAATGCCTAATCCTTTAATTTGGGTGAACCTTAAAAGATCTAAAAAGAGAGGAGGGGCAACAAGAGAATTTAACAGACGCTGGTTGCCAGACCCACTCACTAGTCTTTTGCTACTAAGATGGTACAAAAAACAAAATCAACTGCTAACTACACCCACTGAAATATCTTCTGGTAAACATGTCCAATATTTATTGACTATTTTTTTTGCTGGCATGCAAATGAAAATTGTTGATACGCCGAAATTAAAACAATTGCTATTGGCTTCAAGAACAAGGTGCCACCTATCTCTCCCACCATACTTAGTGCATTTTGCTTCTTCATCAAATAAATTTCAACCTCTACCTGCCCAAGCTTGGGCAAGAATTCATAACAACCTGAAAATTAAAAAATACCTGGAGACAGATAGAAAAAAGGGTAAAAAAGATGGCACTAAAATAATTTCATATTCAAAGCTAAAAAAAAATGCCATCAAAAAATTACCAGGATACTCTGACCAAAACCTTGAATTAATACAATTGCGCAAGTGTCTCTATCATGTTGACCAGCATGTTCAAATCACCAAAAAAGAAGCTATCCGTAACATTCAAGTATTTATTGGTTCGGACCCTGCCAGACTCACAGGAATGCTTCACGCTATAAGCTTATGGTGCATTGAGCTACTGACCCATGGAGGACTCATCAAAGACAAGATAAAACCTAGTAGCGTACGCACTTACCTTTCCACCATAGCTCTTGACCTGTTAACCTATGGTTATGATATGAATATGAAAGAGAATAAAACAGAACGATGGGTCGACTTATACGAGCAAATCCTCAGCAAGAGCAATAATACAGGTCGCAATCCTACTGCTCGAAAGGCCGCTAGGATTAGGGCTTTTCATCATTTTCTAGAAATGACTTACGGAGTCCCTTCAGTATCGCTATCATATAATAATGGTGTTGATAGTAAAGTTGATAGTAACATGATTAGCGAGGCAGAATATACAAATACACAACAAATTATTGCACAAAGTGATTTCTCAACAGAGCTAAAAACTATTCAAGGGCTAATATTAATGCTGGGTTTTAAAACAGGTCTGAGAAGAAATGAAATATTAAAACTTACTTTAACCGACATCCAAGATGGTCTTGAAGTAAAAGGTAATTGTTTGCCAGTCTTCGACACCCCTGAATTATTTGTCAGAGCAAATATTTATCGTGATTTAAAAAGTAAAAGTTCGCTTCGTCGCCTTCCATTACATGTGCTTTTCAGTCAAGAGGAACGGCAATCATTACGTAATTACAAAAAAAAACGTGTTGACTCATACGTGGGAATCAAAACAAATAAAGTAAGATTATTATTTTGCAAAGAAGGAATAGATTCAACACCACTGCAAGACGATGAAACATTCATCCCTATATGTGATGCGTTACGCAAAGTCACAGGTGACCCGCACTTCCGGTTTCAACATCTACGGCATAGTTTTGCAAACCTAACTCTTATAAAACTTGTCAGCGAAGATATGTTCACACAGACAGACAAGACAGATAGAGACGGTTCTTCCCTTAGAAACAAGCTACATCTCAGCAAAGGTACAAAACCTACAAGTAAATTACTTCGTTCTTTGAGTCAACTCAGTGGCCATCTAGACCCTGTCACAACAATATCATCTTACCTTCACTTAGGTGATTATATTTTGGGCATATCGCTTCGAAATAAAACAATGGCATTATCCTTTTCTCAGCAAGCAACTGTTCTTGGTTTGTCTGCAAAAGCATTAAAAACATACCGGTATCGCAATAAACTTGGTGGTAATAATTCTGCACTGGCATTGTTAAAAGTTGAAGCCAAACGCCTAGAATCTAAGCTATCAGATCCAATATTAAAAACGATGCACTCGCCATACAAGACTGTTAAATCCACTAAACTCAACAAATCTGACCCAGAACCGCCAAGTCCCTTTCGACTTTACTCTATTTTTCAGCAATACCATACTAGACAATATTCATTCTCTAGACTGGCAAAGATTCACGATTTCTCATCCAAGGAAATTAAAAATTGGATTAATTTCGCTAAAATACTAGCTGGCAACACAAATGTACATGAAAACGGTGATACAGAAGTAAAAAAACGTAACCTTGTACCTAAATTGGTAAAAATTAAAGACCCATCAGGACAAGTAACAAAAACAAACAGAATACCTTATACAGCGAATTCAAAAAATCCTGCGATCCCGGGTCTCTGTCCAGCACCACCTCATGCAATAAAAAACAGGTATGAAAGCGTAACACTCTATAGAAATATAATTGCCAAATTTGAAGAAGATAAATCTATCATTAAGAAAGGATTGGCTCTATACACTTTAAACCCAAACAGGGAAACAATACGTCCACTATTAAAAAAGAAAAAGGACCTAATCACATATATTAATTTCCTAATTTCTATAGGAATCGCAAAATCAAGAATTAAAGTCAAC
This sequence comes from Lepetodrilus ovalis, assembly GCA_032361185.1. NCBI lineage: Eukaryota > Metazoa > Mollusca > Gastropoda > Lepetellida > Lepetodrilidae > Lepetodrilus > Lepetodrilus ovalis. Next base: position 15,978 of record JAUTBQ010178807.1, read on the forward strand.
TTGCGTGCTACTCTAAAAACACCAATTAAAATTCAAAAAAAATATTGGCGTGAAAAACTATCTCTTCCCAAAGGTTGCTTTTCAAAAATAACCACCTACCAAAGGCAGCCCAAAGGTTACAACTTTGGCAAAATAGAAATATGGGTTTTGGGATTATCGCAAAAGAGAAAATCAGGTACTCCCCTGCCTGAAATGCCGACTTGGTCAGCAGCCAGTTTGCATTTTACATTTTTCATGTCTGCTGTTTACCTGGGATCGAAAATATTATTTACTACCAACGAGTAAATGATTTGATTCGATGGAAATGTCATACAAAAGAAAGTTACCAACTTTTATGTTTTAGTTAGAGCGAATGAAAAAGCTGGTTGCCTATGCCAAAAAAACCCTTTCCTAAAAGCAAGCATCCAAACCTGTCATTTGAGTTGGCCGATGCAAACCATTTGTTGTCTGAAAAAGAATTCGACATTGTGTTCTCAAACGCTGCCGTGAATTAGGTTAAAGATCGCAATCCAGTAATACCAGACATTCAAAACAGTTTAAAAACCGAGGGGAGGATTTTCTTGCAAATGGGTGGAAAAAGAAACGCTGAAGCGATAACTTCACTTTTAGCTATACTCATTAGTGAAAAAGATTGATCCCTATTTTACTGACTTTAGCTTTCAGTACGGTTTTTATGGATCTGAATCCAAAAAGAGTTGCGCTCATTCCAAAAGATATGTCATATGAGAACAAAGATGTCTTGCCATGCTGGATGCGAACAATCTGGTTGCCTTATACAAATCGAGTTCCTGTTCATCGTAGAGAGGAGTTCATCTCCTTGATTGTTGATAAATACGTTGAAAATTTCCCTTGGATAATGAAGGATATGTTCACGTAGACATGATTCGACTTGAAGTAGAAGCTAAAAACAACCAATAACGTTACTGCTTATATGGAATATCCAGAACTAACCTGTACCATTGTTTTTTCCTGCTTTTTATGTACAATGGCTAATGTGACCATGGTCACAAAACAAGGTAACCCATATGCGCATCACACAGGAAGCTAAAGAAAAAACAAGAAAATCAATCCTTGAGGCAGCAGAAATTCTCTTTGCCAAGCAAGGTTTTGAGAAGACCACCACACGGGATATCTCCTCATCCTGCAGCATTGCCAAGGGAACACTCTTCAACTATTTCAAGAGTAAAGAAACCCTGGCCATGACACTTGTGGCTCAGGCCATGGAATCCGGGCGAGAGATGTTTCTGCGCCGGAAAACCGGAAACGAAACACTGGTTGAAGAATTATTTTTATTTATCGCCTCTGAGTTACGTGCGTTAAAATCGTATCGTAATTACATCGGCCCTGTACTTGAAAGCAGTATGTCTATCTTCTCAAAAGAATCCATTTGTCCGGCTGGTGAAGAAGCAAGGCGCAATCACCTTAAAACGATTCGGAAAATCCTTGCCAATCATGGATTTGAAATGGACTACAACTCAATAGTTATTACCCTCTACTGGTCGCTGTACCTCGGCGTCTTGGCCCATTGGTCAAAAGACAAAACACCAAAACAGTCCGAAACGCTAACCCTGATCGATTACTCCATGCAGGTATTTGCCAATACCATTTCCTCAAACACTGCAGTAACAGAGGCTTTCTGTTGCAATGAATAGCCTGACTGAACCGATTCTAAACAGGGTACAGACCAGGAAGATTCCCTCAAGTTCTTTCATGCGTACATGGACTCTTGGAAGTACCCACGCAAAGATTGCCGCCCGTTACTTTTCCTATGCAATTCAAAAGCATTTTGTGGAAGATGAGAAGAGGAAGGATCTGCACAGTCATTTCCAATTGCAGTCTGCTCTGCAACTACTCGGCACAATGGGATATCTGCGTGGTGCCATAATGAAAGTCGGGCAGCTGATGGCCAACCTTCCCCAGATAATGCCCCGGGAACTGATCGAAATATTTGAGTCCCTCCAGTTTGAAGCGCCTCCCATGCATTACTCACTCATTCGGGAAGTATTTCTTGATGAACTCGGCCAGGAACCTGAAGAAATATTTGCCTCTTTTGAAAAAAATGCATTCGCCGCCGCATCACTGGGACAGGTTCATAGAGCCAAACTGCATAATGGGCAAGAAGTTGCGGTTAAAATCCAGTATCCAAATATTGCCGCAACCATTGAAGCAGATATTAAAAGTTTGAGCCTTCTCCTTCAGGCAATGCGCTTCAAAAAAGACTTTCAGTACCTGATTGCTCATGTTCAGGATGCCAAATCTGTTTTTCTGAATGAAGTTGACTACCTATCAGAAACAGCATTTATGGAAAAAAACAGAAAACTCTTTGCAGGCAGCAAGATTGTTGTCCCCCGCTTTTATCCGGAATTTACCACAACACGGATATTAACCATGGAGTACCTTCCAGGGAAACACCTAAAGAGTTTTCTGGCAACAAATCCCTCCCTTGCTAAGCGAAATCATTTTGCTGAACTCATCTCCTATTCGCTGGTGCACTCCTGGTTCTGTTTAAAAACTGTTTATGCAGATCTTCATCCAGGCAATTTTATCCTGATGGATGACGGCAGATTAGGTTTTATCGATTTTGGCTGCTATCGTCATTTTAGTAAGGAACGTTGGAAGCTACAGGTGGATGGTGAAATCGCCATGTTCCAGGGAGAAAAGGATAAGTTGATGCATTATCTTGCCAAAATCGCCATGTATGACGCTCCTGAGGATCTTGATCCAAATTGGGTTGACTTGTTTATGCGTCAATCGCATTGGATGACTGCTCCAATTCTTGAGAAAGGACCGTTTGATTTCTCCCAAAAAGAATATGCAGACCAAGGGGCAAGTTTATTGAAGGAATCCATCAAAAAGGCGTCTGCTCGAACTGATCCTTTTTACAACTGGAGCAACAGGGCATTACTTGGTCACCGCTCTCTCATGTATCGTTTGCAATGCAAATTTGATTATTCTTCCCTGTATCTCGCAGAAATGAAGCCATTCACCTAATCTATCCTGATTGTTTTTTTGAAAGCCAATTCTTGAAGTCCCCTTTAAAAATCCACTCTTGCTGCTCATTTACTTGAACTACTTACTTTTCACTTGAAAACTTCCCCTTCATCAATATGACCTCGCCCACTTTAATCTTGACAATCAGCCCCTTCCTTTTATAATGACCCTGCCCACATTAAAGGGAGGAAAAATGAAACCATTTAAAAAGAATTGTGAAAAAACCTTTGAGAAGATTGCCAGATGGTCATTTAGGAACAAATGGCTTGCGATCGGCTTGGTTATAGTAGTTGTCCTGACTCTACTCTCCCAAATCCCAAAGCTGAAACTGGATACCAGCAATGAATCATTTTTTCGACCCAACGACAAAGTGCTTGCTGACTATAACGAATTCCGCAATCAGTTCGGCAAGGATGAATTCATCGTTATTGGCATAAGCAGTCCCAACATCTTCAGCATAGAGTTTTTGAACAACCTACAGAAGCTGCATCAAAATTTAGAACAAAACGTACCTCATCTGGATAAAATAACCAGCCTGATAAATGTACGAAATACCAGAGGGGAAAAAGACGAACTCATTGTCGAGGATTTTCTGGAAAAATGGCCGCAGGAATTAGCTGATCTGGAAACATTGAAGCAACGGGCAAAAAACAATAATCTATATACAAATTACATTCTCTCCGAAGACCTTTCCATGACGGCCATTGTCATCAAACCTTTGCCATGCAACCCGGAAACAACTGGAATATTGATCGAAGAGGGAAGCTGCCAACCCATGAGTAATATTCAGAATCGAGAGATGGTAACGTCCATTACTGCGATTCTCGACAAATATGATACAGAGGATTTCTCCATCGCCATTTCCGGTATGCCCGTTGTCATCGAATACCTCAATATTACCCTGGAAAAGGATCTTGGAGCTATTATCCCTGCCACTTTCATCATGGTTATGATCTTTTTGGGATTCCTGTTTCGCAGGATCTCAGGTATTTTTTACCCCATTGTCATTTATACCTTTTCACTTCTATCGGCAATCGGGATCATGGCAGCCATGAATATTCCCATGACCAGTATTTCAACAGTCTTGCCTTCTTTTTTGCTAGTGGTAAGCATCAGTGATGCAGTACATATTTTGGCGTTGTTTTATCCAGAATACCAAAAAACCGGCTGTAGAGAAGATGCTATTGCTTTTGCCATGAAGCATGCAGGTTTACCTGTTCTTATGACATCGCTTACCACCGCTGGAGGCTTGTTATCTTTCATGGCCGCAAAGGTGGCTCCAATTGCAGACCTGGGTGTTGTTACCCCTGTGGCGGTCCTTCTTGCACTCATTTATACTGTACTACTCATCCCTGCCCTTCTGGCAATTTTTCCTGTGAAGAAAAATGTCATCTTGCCCATCAAGGTGAATAAGCTTGATTTCTTTTTTGATCGCCTCGCAGAATTGACCTGCCGGCGTCAGGGGTTGATAATAAGTTTGTTTATAATCATTCTGATTCTTGCTGCAATGGGAGCCAGCCAACTGCGCTTTGAACATAATGCCCTGAAGTGGTTCCCTGAGGATTCGATTATCAGACAAGATACTGAACTGATTGATCGGCAAATGCGCGGGACCGTTTCCTTTGATGTTGTTATCGACACCGGAAAAGCTGACGGCTTATATGAACCGGCATTTATCGAAGCGCTGGAGCAGACAGTTCAGAAGTTCTCAGACTATGCAACCGAGGATCTCTTTGTCGGTAAAGTATTGTCTCTGATTACTGTGCTCAAAGAGACAAACCGCGCTTTGCACGAGAATAACCAGAATATGTACCGTGTAACGGAAAACAGAGAACTAATTGCCCAAGAGTTGTTTCTTTTCCAACTGAGTGGCTCTGAAGATCTGGACGAACTGGTTGATCAACAGTTCAGCAAAAGCAGATTTACCATGCATGTCCCTTACAGAGACACATCAAAATTTAAAATTTTCGTTGCTGACATTGAATCCGAATTGACTAAACGTTTCCCCGACTGCACAATAACCATAACAGGGCTAAATAGTCTGTTTGTGGAGATACTGAACAACGTTATGACCACTATGTCCCGAAGCTATACCATAGCTCTGATCCTGATTTCTTTTCTGATGATACTCATGCTGGGCAAACTTCGCATGGGTCTGCTCAGTATGATTCCAAACCTGCTGCCCATTATTATAATCGTAGGCTTCATGGGGTGGGTGGGAATTCCGCTGGATCTTGGCACTGTCCTGATTGGCAGTATCACAATCGGTCTGGTGGTTGACGATACCATTCATTTTTTCCATCACTTCGGAATACATTTTGATCAACTTGGAGATCCTGTCCAGGCAACTGCAAAGACCCTGAAAACAGTTGGCCGGGCAATGATGGTAACCTCAATTGTCCTTGCCGGTGGTTTTCTCTGCAATATGTTATCCGTACTAGCCGTAAACAAGAATACTGGAATTCTTATTGCTTCAACTATATTGGTCGCCCTGGTTACAGATTTTTTATTGGCTCCTGCTATTCTGTCCCTTTCCTACACAAAGAAGAAAACAACTTAGGCAAATTTGTTGCCTGACTATAAATTCAAAAATGGATTTTAAAAGAGAATTGACTATGAAAAAGTTCAGACATATTCTTGTAGTTGTAGGTGTACTCAGTTTTGCAGTTGCATTATTTCAGGCGGTAATAGGCTTCTTTCCGTCTCTTAGTATATACTTTGGGGCTCCGGAATCACTGGCAGAAAATGCATGGCTCCTTATTATTGTAAGTCTTTCCATTGCAGCTATTCTTACTGTATTTGGGATATACGCCATATCTGGTGCTGGTTTTATTCGTCCTTTGCCCTGGCTTAAACCAATACTTGTTTTGATAATCGGAATTTATACCCTGCGTGGTCTTTTACTTATCCCAGAGCTTCTGGTTGTAATTGGCATAATTGATTTATCCATACCAGTCGCCCCTCGCTTTGTTGTCTTTTCAATCGTCCCTCTCTTGATTGGATTATTATGTTTTATCGGAACTGTTGGTGGATGGGGTACATTCCCATCGAAAAAGAAACTATCCAACAATTTAATTAAGCAGAACAGCGAGTAGCCCTGTTAACTCCCTTTCATCTCATCGGAGACTTGTTTTGAGAAAGGACTTTTGTTAAAAGATTTCCATGCATCTCCATAATGACAATGGATGATTATGTAAAAATCTAAATTTCATAGTTTAACTATTCAGAAAACGATTTAGCTTTTCTTTTTCTATCTCAGAGAATTCCACCCTTCCTATAGGTACAACACCCACCAATATTTTTATTATGATTCCTTTTTCTTCACGAGAAAAGCCACCACATAGCTCGATAACTTCAATTCCGTCATTGACCATCTGGCGTGCTGCAATACAAGCATCATCAACAGTTGCTACTCCCATGACAGAAGTATTAAATAACCCTGAACCCAATGTGGCAGAATCTTTTTTGACTCTATAGCCAAAACCTTTAACAATAAATCCATATTTTTTTAGCTGGGCCATAATGGTTACTATATTTCCTCAAACCGAACCGTCCAAAACCAGAGCAAGCGAGACCATTAATCTTTGACAAATAATTTCACTATTTTTGATTGTAAGATTTCTGGAGATAGGATTTGTTTCAGGTTTACTTTTTTCCGGCTTACGTGCAACAACATTCACAGAGAAAAATGGATTCGCTTTACTGTCTAAAATTTGTGAGTTTTCTTTTATGAATTCATAAATGTTTTACTGTGTTTTCAGTAACGAATGCTTACGCCTTTGTATATGTACTGTTGGGAAGTTATATTCTCACTCAGGAAGCAGATTCTCTTTTTGCAAAATTACTGTTTCCATTCCATTTTCATTTAATAATTCAATGGTTATGCTGTTAGTTTCTTCATCTGTAAATATCACCATCAGTTCAAAAACTGACTGAATATCTTTGGTCTCAATGGAATTTATTTTAATAATCTCATCACCTGGCTTCAGGCCCTTTTTAAACGCAGCCGAACTCCGCCACACTCCTGAAACAAAAGTTTTCTGATCTTTTCTCGTTAACGCAATCCCGTAAGTAGGAATGTTACGTTCAAAAGGAACAGCCAGGGGGCGAAGAATCATCTCTTCTGCCGGATAATTAATAACAACGAGATATTTCTCCAGGAACTGATTTCCAATCAAAATCTGCCCATCGGTGTTACCATGGGATTTAGCCGGAATATTCTGAAGTTGAAGACTGCCAATTTTTACGTTATTTAAGCGTAAAGCATAGTCCTCATTTTTCCCTAAACCAAACATTCCAAAACTCATCGATCCCTGTGCTGTAACAACACTGCCATTTTTAAATGAAGGAATTTTTTTTGTAGTTACAGGCAGTGCAATATAGCCATAAAGACCAGTATCAATAACTCCTTTATCTTTCAGTACTCCATCTACTTCACATTCAACAACCGGAGCAAATCCGTGAAACATATCCAGTTCAATTGGTATCCGTATTTCATTTTTTTGTACCTGAATGGGTTTGCTGTCATGGGAAAGCGTTAACACCTTTTCCTGATAATTGATTGTTATCTTAAAATGCTTTAAAAAGTTTGATCCTAGGATACCATCAATTTTTTCTGAAAAAATCGAATGGAAATCGGTTATCCCAGATGCACATTTTTTTACTTCCATACCTCCGACAATGACGCTGTCTAACGGTACTAAACTGATGGTTCTGGCATTACCCCCTGTGCCACCAGCATTGACCTCTATCCCTTTTGGCAAAGATAATTCCTTGACGACTTTTTCACTCATCATGGTCAATGCACCGGTATCAAGAATAAGCGTATATTCTTTCCTGGAATAATTGATCCTTGCTTTTACAAGAATCTGATGGCCTTCAATACTAAACGGAATGATACTATCGCTTCCATTTTCAAATACAGCCTCACCGCTATTTAACAGCTTAAATGCCTGTATGGATGCACAGCCTGGCACAAAAGCTACAAGGAAGAGCAAAGCCGTAAAATAATTTAAATATCTAATCATTCTGCCCTCTACAACATTAATTGTTTACACACCAGCTCGATGCCCGATGCAGCACAACATAACAACGCACAATTCATCTATTTTTTCTTTTCTCCAAAAGCCTTCTTAAAAAAATTACCCAGAAATCCCATCTGGTTTTCTTTTTATCTATCAGGAAATAATTTTCAGCTTTATCCAGACAATTCTCAAGCAAAGCATTATGAAGCCATTTAATTGCTAGGTACCAGGTAAGTATTCCTTTTCCTGAAAGCACCATATTAATGGTATGCTTTAATTCGGTTTTGTCTTTTTCTATTTTTGTAATTTCAAATTTGTGAATCCCATCAAACCCATCAGGCTGCATAAATTTGAATTCAATGGAGTCACCGGGCGTATATTTTTGGATCGAATATCTGATAGGTCCATGACCACCTACCGCACCATCAATTAATCCTTTCTTAAAAACCATTGGTGGCCAGTCTTCCCATGGCCATAATTTGTCATTTTTTGTGGATAAGCTATCAAAAATTACTGATATCTGTTCTTTTGGCTGGTGAATAATTCGCTTATGAATATTGATTACTCTCATTTGGTTTCCTTTTTGAAACATAGTGAAAAGCATCCCTCATTCATGAATCAAAAAATTTTAGTGGTCATCAGATCAAACGGTTACCATCAACCTCCGGTTGATCTTTCTCGTTTCACTTTAGCCTTTCTTTCTATCTCAGTATTTTCTTCCATTGGTGTTGTGTGGTGGGGTTT
>JAUTBQ010178808.1:0-11152 GCA_032361185.1 Lepetodrilus ovalis
GTTCCGTCATTCTGGATCTGCAGGAAGGCGCCTCTGAGACTCTCTATCTCTCCCTCGGACAGATCGTTGAGGTTTTTTCTGATGTGGCTGGCGCTTGTTACAGCCTCGCTGTATTCGTCACCTTGGTGAGAGCCTGTGAAAATACAATACATTATTTGCATAAGATTTGTTCTAACGTAAAACATCGAGTATCGTAAATATTGCTTTAGCTTTTCTCATAGAGATCGTAATATTTTCATAATTAATATAGAATTTATTGTCTACATACCTGTTGCTGGTTCGTACATCACTGCTGGGGTTGGATACAGCATACCGAGGTTTGTTCCGTGGAGATCAAAAGCTTCATATCTGACATGGAATGGGTCCTCGACGTGAATACCCAGGACCTTCAGTTGGTCTGTGATCTCATACTTGTACGGCCTGTCATAGACCCACGGCATCTCAGCTTCATCGCCAAGGATATAGAAGTCTCCAGCAAAGTGATCGCAATCTGCGTCGGATCTGCAGATGTACAGTTTGACCAACACGGATTTCTGATGACCAGCCAATATCAAGGCAATGAAGACTCTGTTCTTTGCTTTATTCTTCTCCAGTTCTCGATCAAGCTGAGCAATCGACAGACCATTGAAGTCAAGAGTGTCATACTCATAGTCGAAGTTGTTCTTGTAGTCGAATGAATGGAAGGGTATGGAGTGGTCTCTGGTTGCCTGGTCAGGGTTGATCTCACTGCTGAGGCCAAAGGGCTGAAGAGGCTTCCTCATGGAGGATATAGCACAGTTGGCGGTGTTGTACGGCTTTCCTCTGTGCTTTTGCAGAGCTTGCCAGATGGCCCAGATTCGGTCAGTGCTAGAGTGGTGCAGAAAGAATATCGGGTCGTATGCCGTGTATCTCAGCGATGCCATGCTGTAATCATCGCTTCCGCCGACTACAGCGTGGATGAAGTTATGAGCAATTTCAAATTGCACCTCAAAGTCGCAGAAATTGTCGTGTTCTAGGGCTAGCAATACCTGCTTCGCGATGGCTGTGTTGTGACCAAAGCCAGGAGCTTCAAAGAGGTCGGAGCGGACACTCCTAGTGGTGTCTTGTCCAACGCTGTCAATGTGTCCGTGGTGGAATGGATTGTTGGTTTCCACACTGGACACGGAACCAACATGTAAATAGGTTTCTTGACTTACAAGATCCGGAAGCGCAGTGATAGGTCGCAGCCAATCCCAGTACGGAAGTGCCCCATGGTAGCCATGTTTCCTCAAAGCATTCTCAGCCTGTACAGTCAGCAGTCGGTGCCAGTGTGGGAAGACAGCCATACCGTGGACACAGCAGGCAAACTTCTTCTCGGCAGCAGGACTCGGGCACCACTTGGGTTCTCCGTGGAAGGCCGCGATCTGTTGGAATCCACCTGGCGTCTTGTCAGCCTGCAGGGCCGCCATAGCTCTTCTAAGAGAGTTAGTTTCTTCAGGTGTCAGGTCTTCAACATTCTTTCTGACGATTCGGCTATGACCGTGGTCTTTCATGCCAACTGGAAGTACAATTGAAAAAGGTAATTAATTAATTCCCAGATGCTATAAAGAAAAAGCATATATCGTATGTGTACTGAGTTAATTTAAGCAGTGGAACAACCTCCCAGTAGCTCTCAGAACCATACAATCTAAATCCTACTTCAAATCTGCTCAAGACATTTGTATCGTCAAGGCTTTTAAAATTGCTACATAAATATATCTTATAGAAGTGCGTCTAAGCACCATTGGATGGTTGTTAGACACTATGTATAAGTACATTAGTATTTATTTATTCTCTAGTGGTGTTACTGTGTATACGTACCATGACCATGCTGGAACATGACTGCAGGAGGCGGGATGAGGTCAGATGAAAGTTCTGTTCCATCCACATCAGTAATCTTAACGGTGACTTCGAAACTGGCCAGATCAAGTCCAAGAGTCTTCACGGCTTCAGTGATGTCGTACTTGTACAAACGGTCGAATCCCCATTTCATTTCCTTCGAGCCTCCTAGCACAACGAAGGTGCCTACCTTGTATGGTTCGTGTCCTTCTCTGTTAATGAAGATGTCAACATTAGCCGATGTTCCCATGTAAGATAAGAAGAATCCAGCAAATATTCGGTCCTTTTCCGCCTGCTTGTGTATGTATTCTTCCAGTTCTGCGAGATTCATTCCTCCGAAGTGAAGATCGTCATAACGGTAGCTGAGAATACCTTCGTAGTCGTAGACATTTGTCGGGACGGAGTTGCTGTACGTCTTGTGGTTGTTGTTGAGAGGTGAACTGAAGGCGAAAGGTTTCAGTGGCTCCCTCTCCATTGACCAGGCGCAGTGAGCCTTATACGGTTTGTTTCTTCTGATTTGGAGAGCCTGCCAGATAGCCCACAGTCGATCAACATAAGAATGGTGAAGATAGAAAATTGGATCAAATGCTGTGAAATGTAGCGAAGACATGGAATATTTCTTGTTTCCACCAACCCATCCATGGATAGCGTTGTGCGTCATCTCAAATTGAACCTCAAAATCGCAGAAGTCGTCCTGTTCAAATGCATGGATCATACTGTCGAAGAGGTAGGTGTGATCTCCAAATACCGGGGATTCAAAAAGCCTAGAATCAAGGCTACGTTCAGTGATAGCATTCTCGAATGAGACGTTGGCACGGAAGAACGGATTGGGTTTGCTTTCTCCAGTACTAGGGTCATTGTACGTGTCACCTGCAGCCAGAGATGGAAGTGCAGTTACAGGTCGAGTCCAGTCCCAGTATGGAACTCCAACGGGAGATCCTCGCCTGATGAGAGCGTCTTCTATCTGGGTGACGAACAGTCTGTGCCAGTGGGGGAAGGTGGCCATGCCGTGGACACAGCAGGCATGTCTGTCCTTGGCGTCAGGTCTGGGGCACTTTGCGGGCAGACCGTGGTACTCCACTAGCGCCTGGTAGCCGTCAACAGACTTGTCGTTCTGGAATCTTTCCATGGCTCGTCTCAGTTCATAAACCTCCTGCTCAGTCAGGTCGTTGATGTTCTTTCTAACAGCGAGATTGGCGTCATGGCTTTGGTGAATAGTTTCTGAAATGAATAGGACATAATATTTCAGGTCTGCAAATATTATTATCAATATTTAACTTACGCTCCAAAATCATTCTCATACATATTATATGATTTGATAGGAGAAATAATTCATAAATATTGTGACCAACACAAGAGTACTTGACATTCTGGGCTCATTAAAAGTATACATACAGGTTGATCCCATCAGAAAGGCAACGCTTATATAGAAGAACTCACCATCCATGAATCCTTTTGCTGGGCGCTCTACTACGACTGGCTGAGGCAAGAGGTCATTGGGCAGACTGGAACCATTGACACTGAAGAACTCCGCCCTCACGTAGTAATGACCGTGGTGGTCGTCGTCGATCTCAGCAATCTTGTCAGTGACGTCGAAGTGGTATGCGCGGTAGAAGCCCCACTTCATCTCAGTAGGCCCTCCGAGCAGGAAGAAGTCGCCGGCCTTAATACAGTGGTCTGAAGCCTGCTCGTCCTGGGCTGGACGACAAGCGTAGACAACAACGTTGGCGGAACCTCCAAAACCGGACAGTCGGAAGCTGGCGAAGATCCTTTCCTTGGCTGACCGTTCAATGAGGTAGGTGTTCAATTCCTCTGGGCTCATTCCATTTAATGACAGATCATCGTATCTAAAAGAAGACACAGCATAGTGAATGTTGTACTGGTAGAATATATTAGCTGTGTTAATTCAATATATAATACATAAAATAGTACTGCATAGCTATATCATGAAACCATATTTCAAGAAATAATAATTTTGCGAAGCAGTAATAATACAAGTTTGCTTCTTGTTCGAAACATCATGTCAAACGATATATATTGGATTGCGTTACGAGAAACACATTGTACGTGCCAAGATATGTCTCTCATCCAAACAACATATATCATTGCAGCTGTATTTCCTAATAGGAGATAACCTCTACACAGCCTCTAATGCTACACTTGTAGAACCTTATAGCGGCATTGTACTGCAAATAAAGGCTAGGTGTCGTGTTCCACAATCCTAACAAAAGCATAACAGAATCCTGACTGGACACTTTCCCCGCCGATAATCGGGTTTATTTTGGAGCATCCACATTAAGTGTACTGGATTTTTTCTTTTGCCGTGTTACTGATTTAAACTCACTGGTATCCGAGATTACGGTAGTCGAATGTATCAACAGGCTTGGCGTTGTTCTTGGTAAGATCCAAGGGGTTGCTGTCTCTGTTGAAAGGCTCCATGGGCATGTGGAGGAGGTTGTGAGCGCAGTCGGCGGAGTTGGGATCTTTGCCTCGGATCTGCTGAAGACGTTGCCAGATGGCGAAGATACGGTCGGTGTTGGAATGGTGGAGGAAGAAGATGGGGTCGTAGGAGGTGTACTCCAAGTGGGACATCGAATAGCTGTTAAAGACAACCATGAGTTGAATACATATGTTTACTATGTCCCCTCTGCTTGTTATTCATATATAATCCCGGCGAGTGAGAAATGTTGATCCGTCAAAGATTCCGTCCGAGATAAATATATTACACAACATATACCATCTGTACTATGAGGTGATCATGTTACACTTAGCAAGAATTTCACAAACAGCATAGATGTCGTAAATTTCCAATATGAACTGGGTAAGCTGAGTGATAGAGTAAGCATCTACAACCAACTCACGTGTGTCTTCCTCCCACTAGATAATGTATGGCGTTATGGGCTAGCTCAAACTGGATCTCGAATCTGCAGAACTCGTCCTGTTCCAGGGCGTCGAGAATGCTCTCCATGATTCGTGTGTGCTCTCCTGCCTGAACGGTCTCAAACAGACGGTTGTCCACGGCTCGGGCGGTCTTCTTATTGGCGAACTTCACCTCCCCGCGGTACCACGAGTTGTCGTGAGCCTGTGGCAAGAGCACAGAACAAAATGTCATTACCAGGCATTAGATTGACATCCTATAGGTATATCATCATGACTGTTTGACTGGGAGCTGGAGACTGTATGTAGCAGTGCTTATTAGAGATCCAGTAGGGAGAAGATACAGATATATACTCCCCAGGGAGCTGGGAAGGTATACTGAGTGCACATTGATCCAGTGACCGGGACAGTAATAGTCTCGCCCTGTGCATGGAGTCTAGTGCGAAATAAATACACATAATCATTATCATTATTATTAATATTAATATTATTATTATTATCATTAGTATATTATAGGCAGGCGGGATATCGAGTTTGAGAGAGATGATGAATGATCTATAGTAACGGAATATGTTCATGAAATAAATATGTGTTTCTTCAAGCCATTCAATTATAGACATTATTTCAATCCAATCACGAAAGGAATAGATATTTCCCGAATATACTTGCATTAATCAGGAACTGTTTGACTCATTGACACGCTCGTATATATTTGTCGTTAAACATAGAAACCATACACTACTACTATGCAGTTCCTAGGATAACTTATGTGTGTTCAGTAAAGAGAGTAGACGGATAGGTTTTCAAGAATTCATTAGTGTACTTAACATAGTAGCATAGCATTCAATAGTATGGAATCTAGCTTCTCAAATCCTTAACCCAATGTAATCAGAGCTTTAACATGAATGTCATGGTATTACACACTTGAAGCTCACTTTGTTACAGCCGGATTACACTGATATGAGCATAATATGATGTATAGCAGTAGTATGATTCATCCAATCAACAGTAGATAACCAATTATATTTAGTAGTAAATGCGATGATTCAACTGATATGATCACGTTATATGTATATAATAAAATGCACATTATATCCTTGGTGTACTTACCTTGCCTCCCTCGGGGTCCACAAAAAGGGGATCGGACACAAGTGCCGGGAGCTTTGTCAAGGGCTGCGTCCAGTCCCAGTAGGGGATACTGGCGGTCGAGCTCTTCATCAACAAGGCACGTTCCATCTGCACCACGTAGAGGCGGTGCCACATGGGGAACGAGGGCATCCCGTGCAGACAACACGCAACCTGACAAACATATGCATGTATATTTACATGATTAAATGTAAAGGAATATGCGTTGATATTCACCCCATGGTCAGTGCCCTCAATAAGACGGTGTCTGCATCAATTCAACAGACATTAAATCCAACTATACTTGTTATCAAATCACAAGTAAAGAATAGTTCGCTAATCATATGAAGTTGCAACCTCAAATTCAGTTGTAAAACATATTTCGGATTACGACGGACTATTTACGAATGTCAACCGGAAGACATACTCTGTTTCATGTACGTTGGCATAATCGAAAGCATGTACAGAAGGCCATATAGGTGGCGTTCCTTGGAAGGGTGGTGATTCGTATTTAAAATAAACGTAAATGTACTAAGCATTTAAAACTTGAAAATCAAGTCGTGATGTTAGTGAAAGATTCCATACTCTATACCCCAATACCAAACAAAAAAAAACAAAAAAACTAACAACTTCCAATCAATCCAAAACGACCATCTATAAAGTTTTATGTGATTGTATGCTTATGAATTTTATTTTAACTCCACCATCTTCACCTGTTTTCCGTGTGCGTCCGTGCATCCGGCCGGAGCGCCGTGATATCCGGCGATGGCCTGGTAGCCCATGTTGCTGCCATCCTGCTCCAGATCTTGCAGGGCCTTCTCGAGGGCAAGCAGTTCGGCGTTGCTAAGATTTTCTACATTTTTTCGAACTACGGTATCTAAAACAAGAGGACGTGTACATGAGTAACATACTGGCACCATTCTACCAATAAGATTAGTTGGATATCTTTGTTTCTGTTACTTTCGTAAACGAACTATAAATTGATTTGTTGCATAGATTCCGTCTACGTTGCAGTAAGTCAGTTAGGTTCCTTAAAACCCCTTGAGAATTATCTCCCCTGATAATAAGGTTTTAGTGTGTTTACAAAGCACACATTTGATGAAGCGACAATTAACGAGCTCCTCCAAAGCTCTACTCTCTCGTTCTAGAACGATAGTTAATAAACACGCACACACACACACACACACACACACACACACACACACACACACACACGCACACACACACATACACACACACACTTATCAATTGATGAGAGATATATTTGATAAATCCGTAAACAAAGGGAGGTATACTATTTTAGAATTACTATTAGGTAGGAAATCAAACAATAACTGGTCAATATATAACAAAATGTTGTTTGTCCTTAGGGTAAACACGAACTATCAAAGCCTCAAAGACATACACGCTGGAAGTAGTGGCATCACATCACACCCGAACACGTGTGTTGTATGTGTTGCTCGAATGTATGTAGGATATAGATTGATAAAGAGTCAAGTAGAAATGAAGCATATGCTTAATTACGAACCTAATTAATGACTCGTTAGATTACACTGATAACCCTACACTAGTTGAGATATATACAAGCATGCCCCAGTTTCAGTGATGTACACAAAGAACGATTTCGGGTCAAGGACAAGAAGACAAATACGTTTCCTTACTATACATTATAGAAAGGTAACCACATGATATCCTCGCACCCCATGGGTAGGATACCTATCCCGCTGAGGACACATTTAGTGGGAAACTTGCGCAAACAGCCAACTAATGAAATATTTTTTTCCAATGAATTTGTTGTAAAGATATATCAAATCATTGTTTTATTTATAGCTACTATTGCCTGTATGCACAAGTTTCTCTCTAGATGTGTACCAGGGTGTACGGAATGGACAGTCGTGAGCGGACTAAGTACCCCTAGGGTGCGAGGATGCCCAAATGAGGATGTCCAAATGACAGATACTCCATTTCAGTGTTACTGAATGGGAACTCCAAACAGGGCAAGATAAAATTTACCCATATCACGAATTTTGAGGTAAATAGTTAGTACCATTAGATAGTATAAGATCTATCATCAAATATTTGCTATTGATGTAAAGCTTTAATAAGACGATTCTAAAAGGTTTTTGATTGCCGATACAAAACACGTGTCACGTGTCTGTGTTAAAGGTGCCAGAAAAATACCTGAATGCCTGCGAAATAGTTAAAGCAATGAATTTGATCACTTACCTACAGAAACGGCACTCTGAAAATAATATATTCACATATTAGAATAATGTTTGTTGAATGTTCAAATATATTAATGATTAAAGCAACAATTCACAAATACTAATCCATGAAACACAATATAACAGGATTAAATTAATATAACTAATATATATTCCTAGATTAGCTTTGGTTTTATATAGCATAGAGCCATACTGTAGGCCTGTTATAAAGACTCAACAACGTTGGCTCTGTGTCTGTAGGATGCACATAAGCCACTGAACATACATTGTATGTATAGATCTTTACTAATGTCATACACAGTCGTATTTATGTAATATATGCCTGGATATAATATCAAGAACGATTTTTAGTACTCGCAGAATGTAACCAAGGACATGGTCCACTTAGACAAAGTGATTGTAGTACCACAATTACAATAGCTTGTGTTCGCGTTATTAAATTCATCCCTGCCCCGGGCATCTGCATTAATTTGCCAAAACATTCTTCAAATAAATTCCCGACAACTTAAGTTATTAATTCAGCATCAGTATTGTCGTAGTAGAGGCAATCATGTTTGAATACAGCACACAATGTTGACGACGCCTCGTGAACGTAACCAATAGAGAATACAACTATCGTTTGTAATGATCCGTTGTGACATACTGTACTTATTGTAATTTGAGATCGAGATCCTTCTTCAGAACTCAGCTTAACTTATCTGGAATACATCATTTGGGTCAAGACAGAAAGCAACACAACAGTGCCATCACGTTATTTGAACTTCTATCAATAACAGACAGTAGGGCCTATCCACATACAGACAACGATTCCTCGTAGCGAAACGACATTGAGGACATTATGATACAACATACAAATAAGACATTTCATAGGACATTAACTATACATACTACCCATCTGTATGTTGAATACCATTACTATATTACGTTTAATTCTGTTCAATATAAAACACGCACTATTGTCTTATCGTGCAAACATGATGCAAAACTTAAACGAACACTTTTCATTGAAATGGTGTAAATATATCTTGTACGATATGATTTTAAAAGGGTTGCATAAAATAAAAACAAACAAACATAATCCCTAAATAAAATCAGAACTCCCTAAATACATTGAGAGGCTAGCCATGATACTGAATACATTGTGAGGTGACAATGTGAGTTACTTACCTCTAATACTAGAGAGGCCAGGAGGATGGGGAGGACCCACATGATCAGACCAGAGTTCTGGAGATGATGGCGCCTATCTGTCCACCACGCAATATATAGCAACAACAGCCTAACTGACAACTGATACCTAGGACCGCCCATTATCATAATGAGTGGGCTCAACCAATTTGCAGAATGTTTCCCCAATACACAACTGTATTTAATTACGTCTTTTCTAGAAACTAATTACAGCGAAATATCTATGCATACAGAATGCTTATCTATGTTTTATTTTGTTTCCCTAAACTATTTAATATTGTAAATCCGTTATAACTTGACATACCTATTATAATGGAATGGCCAACAACTATGTCCATTCACCATTTCCATTGACAAATTGACGTTTTCTTTCTATGTCAGTTATCTTAAGGATAGGAATAGTGGGATTGGTACGATCATATCATGTAACACTAGATAATGCAATATTACACGTGTATACTACATTTCGTTACCCGAAAACTAGACTGTTCTATCTCCACGAAAATCGAACTGTTACGTTTGTTAATTCATATGATGAATTGACATCTATAACGACATACTATCAGCAAAATAATAGTTTAAAAATATTATTACACTATTTCAATAATTCTTTGGTATTTTCTGAACTGTATGCCCTTTAAGCTTACGTGATTGTTTATCAATAGATATTCAAAACCATCCAGTTTGATCATTTAATCTCAAATGCTGACACGTTTTCTGTGATATATGGAGTACTAATCGAAACATTGTATTGTTTAAATTAAAATTATCGCAACACCCACATGCTGTCTCCAGTCGACAAAACTATTATTTCACCTTTAAGTCTATACCAATATTTGCGACCAATTGGAAACATTACAATTCAGGGCATTTTTGAAATTACAATTCAAGGTAGAGATTACACTTTGGGTTGCATATTGAAACTCAGGGTATCGTTTCTCGAAGCTCTCATATCTCATTCGAGACCATAGGTACTCTCGTAGCGATCTCTTAAACATGGTACTCGTGCACTTACGAGAGCTCTATGGTCTCTATAGGGGAATAGTGAACTTCGAGAAACGATACTCAGGTCTATACAGACCGTAAGAATTTAACCACATTTAATTATTCACAGTCAGTTATAACGACAACATACATACGCGTAACAGTAAGTTTTTATTCAATATTACCTTTGCATACATTCTTAGTCAACTTATTTTCTAAATAACCCATACAAATAATGTGAACATAACCATTAGCCATGTACGATTTTATGGCTATTTGTAAGTACATGTATGACTCTAATTTTAAGTGTAACTGCAATTACCAAAGGACACACTACCCGTACATTAGAACACGTTTATGTTAATGTCTGCAATAGAGCCAACTACGTAACACGAGCTATGCCGCCATTAGTCGCAGTGCTATGTTCATATTGAAAATTAATGTATCGGGTTCACAATTATCTTCGATATATATTTGTTATAATATATATTTATGAAGATTTGCATGATTGGCCATTACTAGGCAAGTTGATACACTGAATATGATTGTAAGCGTGTCGCTTATGAGCCTATAATACCGTTATTAAACCTACAAAGTATATTACGTTTTCAGTTGAGGTACAGACAGTTCTATCTCATCAAAGATAATATCAAACAGCTGTATCTCAAAGTTATGTCACCCATGCCATGCGTATGGCTCGATATAAGGATATACAAAAATTCGCGTGATAATATAGCCTACCCACTTCTTTTATTTTGTTTGTTTTGTAATGGGGTTTTAGAGTCGCTTTCTATAATCCTTCACTAACATCACGACTTGCCAGTTTAAGGCAGGAGGAAACTGGCAACATCCGTAGCGCTGAATGTTGCAGTAAACCTGCGAGCACCGGCTGGTACTGACAGACCAAGGATGATATCTGT
>JAUTBQ010178819.1:0-11150 GCA_032361185.1 Lepetodrilus ovalis
AAAAACAAAAAACAAACAATAACAAAAAAAAAAAAATGTATTTAATCCGCTTTTGGATAGTTTTGAATAATTGTAATGGAAGTGTTTATATTTAACATGCCAGATGGATAAAATATAATGTACGCTACGTGCGAAAGCTAATTTTTCTAGTCAGTGGTGATCTATTGCTTAGGAAAATAGTTATTGTCTCATAGATATAAAAAGAGAGTATTGCGTACGAGGAGATTTACCACTGTACACGCAGAGACATACCTCCCAGCATACCTCCCAGCATACCTCCACTGTCTGCACGCCCTGATGACTAGTAACTTGAAGCAAGCTATTTATTATGCTCCAGATAGGAAAGCATGCATGAATATATAAATATATATTATAGTTTTATTGTGTCCAAAGCTTTTTAATGGACATTTAAAAGTCTACGTCGACTGTTTATCTGTCTACAATATATCCGTAAATTATCAACTGTTTACAGCCTATTTGTTATGGTTTGCAGTTCTCAGCGAAACTTTAACTATAATAATTTTATACAATATACACTTACAATATTTGTACTTTAAATTCTTAACGTCAAACTAGAGTCAGTATTTATTTCAAAACGTTCGTGAAATACTCAAGATGAAATTAATGTGTTGTCCCGTTAGACGTTGTTTTATTTTGTGGTTGATGTTTAGGATTTTCCCCTATTGAAACGTATCGAATGCATTCTGTGGTCATATCGCAATGTATTCTATTCGATTAATGTCATCGTTCCTTAGTTGTATACGTCATTTCTCAGACGCGGCCACAGTGACTACGCACGCTCCTACTGAGGCGACTACAACAGCATCAGCCGGGGTTACTGCAACAACAGGTTACTGACTTCACCATTCAATGTTTCACACAAACTTGGCTTGAATCGACTGGATATGTTTTCGTTTATGAGATAATACAAAATTCATATTTACCATTTTCTTGCATAACACTACACATTCTATCTATGTAGAGTAATCCCATTGGTCAATAACGTATCCTGACCATATTACAGCTGAAGGCTCCACTACAGGAGTAACAACAGAAGTTCCCCGTACATCGACAACAATATCTCAGGATTCCACAACAACAGCAGATGCAACAACAACAGCAGATGCAACAACAACAACAGCATCAGCAGATTCAACAACAACAGCAGATGCAACAACAGCAGCAGATGCAACAACAGCAGCAGATGCAACAACAAAAGCAGGTTCAACAACAACAGCAGATGCAACAACAACAGCAGATGCAACAACAACAACTGTAGCTGTAGAAACATCATCATCAGCAGCTACATCATCAACAGCAACAACAGCATCTGCATCAACAACACAACCATCATCTGCAGCAACAACAACAACAGTAGCCGAAGCAACAACAACAGCTTCTTCTGCAGCAACAACAACAGCAGAATCTGCTGCCACAACAACAACAGTTGGAGTAACAACTATAGCTGCAGTTACCAGTGATACACCAGTAACAACAGGAGGTACAACAGCACAACCATCAACACCATCAACACCTGATTCAAAATCAACAACAGTGGCAAAAGGTTGTTTTTGCATGTCTCCACGAAGTTGCTGACTTTCCTCTGGTTTCTCACCGTCTGTTGGTTCTTCTCTTACTGATCTTACTTCCTGTACCAATCTTCATACTCTTTCCATTTAACACGGTCGTCGACAGTCTTTTCTCAATCTATGGCTGATGCATACCGTGTGCAACCCTCACTCCTTCTCAGGTTGCCACACTCAGATTAACTCCACTGAACTCTGATCTCAACTTACTCACCTATCTGCACGTTCTCTGATTGTCACAACGATCTCAACTTATCAACTCCGTCTCTCAGTTTACCTGCATCTTCTCTGCATGTTCTTAGACTGTCACAACGATCTCAACTTATCAACTCCGTCTTTCAGTTCACCTGCATATTCTTTGCATGTTCTTAAACTGTCACAACGATCTCAACTCATCAACTCCGTCTCTCATTTCACCTGCATCTTCTTTGCATGTTCTTAGACTGTCACAACGATCTCAACTTATCAACTCCGTCTGTCAGTTTACCTGCATCTTCTTTGCATGTTCTTAAACTGTCACAACGATCTCAACTCATCAACTCCGTCTCTCAGTTCACCTGCATCTTCTCTGCACGTTCTTAGACTGTCACAACTATCTCGACTCATCAACTCAACTCCATCTGTCAGTTCACCTGCATCTTCTCTGCACGTTCTTCTGCTATCCATCTCCGACTGTTCACGTCACTACTCCAAGTTCTCAATACACATCTACGCTAATTACTTGGCTGTCCTAATCCACAACTATCCATCCACCTCTGTCTAATGTTTTACCGTCTACTGTCTAATGTTTTACCGTCTACTGTCTAATGTTTTACCGTCTACATCATCATAATACTCTGCGCCGATCTAATCGAATCAATTGCAGCTCAAAGTGTTAACTCATAATATTCATAAAACTATTTTAATTTCAACATTGAAACTCACTGTCAGCAAATAATATGCTTTTCGCATACTATGCCTGATGGGTGTTATTAACTAATACGAAATACTGTACGTAGTATGAGAAAAACTTAATTTGCGTTTAGAAACCTTTTCGTTAATGCCATGCTTCAAATATTAATTTAAAAAGTTAGTTATGACATATAAGACTGTCTGACAATCTCTGGGAGTATAGATAGCACGTAGTTTCCATATTTAGGTAAAACTGTGACCTGCCCACATCTAGAATACCCGGTTCCGGAGACTCTGACCGACGCCTCTACACCAGGTTGTACACCACCTGCCGCGCCACGCTACCTACAGCCGCACTGCCGTCTTTCTTAGCATGTGTCTATCTATCTGTCTATTTCCTTATCTCCATGCCTGGACCAAGCTATTCCAGGCGACTGATGCCCTCCTCATTTTTTGGTGACGGTTTCTATTGCAGGAACGCTATATCTGTTTCAACTTATAGTTGCCTTGCTGTATATTGGCCCATTTGAACCGTCTTATTGTACTGATCCATCTGTATGTGATCTATCTGCATTGATCTTTATTTGCCATGTTCTAGTCTATCTGCAAGCTGCGAATGGCCTGTTTATACCATTGGCATCCAATCCAATATGTGTATTCGTTTACCTAGCGCTGAGCGAGCCTGCTATGCACAAACAGTTATATAACGAACATTTATCTCATTTAATTATGCATGTATTTAACTCCTACTAGTATGTCACAGATGAAGCATAATGCATGCGACTTGACAGAAAACTACGTGGTAACTGGCATACCATGGGTACAAGGGTAACTGGTATTATGATAACCATTATCAGGGTAACTGATATTCCATGAGTGTCATGATAACTAGAATACTGATGCATAGAGGAAACTAGAATAGCAAGTGTATCATATGAATGTAAGTGTTGTACGACCTGTACCATGGTAGCCGGCTGCTCTCTACTGTCGTGTGTCGTCTGCGTCACAGGTACAACACCCGCCGTCACGGCAGCAATTACCTCAGCGGCTACAACTCCGTCATCAGTCACTACCCAACCACCTGTACAGCAGACTACGACGATACTCCCTGGTAAGGCTAACTCATTCTACACTCCAGTACACATAGCTAGTACTCTATGTACAAAATAGTACTCTATGTACAAAATAGTACTCTATGCACGCTTATGAACTTCTACGTACGTGTTGATTCATTAAAACTAAGTGGACGTCGCATGTTTCACGTTGAATCTCCCTGAGTGACTTCAGTACTCCCCAGCATAACCTTGCCATCACGTTCTGTTGTTGCAGATGTCCCGACTGAACCGTTCCCAGCAGGAAGTGACGCGGCCCGAGGCGAGGTGCGGAGACTGATGCTATTGGAGGGCTACCAGGAGGACATCATCAACCAGGTCCTCACGTCCATGCCGAAACTGACTCCAGAACAGTTCAAGATGGCGCAGACCAAAGTTGAGGAAATGCGAGCACTGAAGGCCAAGACAACTCCTCCTCCCCCACAACCTACCCACTCACAGAAACCCTACTACCCGCCAACTAGGAACCAGTACAAGAACCCGTATGTGTATCCCAACTACAACCAATATCCTCAGACCAACTACAACCAGCAGATGGGTAACAAATACGGAGGACAGGCTGTTGCTCCCACGTACCCTGTGGGTCCAAACTCCGCGGGTAATCAGAAACCGTACTCCCCGCCAACGTACCCTCAACGCCCGTGGAACCCGAACCCGTACAATCCTCCCAGCAATTGGCCACTCCAGCCTCAACGGAAGCCCTATGTGCCCCCACACACACATCCTATTCCTAGAACAGGGGGCGTGAATGTGCCCCAACACACACATCCTATTCCTAGTACAGGGGGCGTGACTAACAACCGACCTCCGCCAAAACCTGAAACACCACAGCCCGCTGGTCAACCAACAACTGGAAATAATCAGTGGACGAAACCCAACACGTGGGCGCGGGAGAGATCAAGCTGGCAGCCACAGAACACGCCGAACCACGTACCAGGTGAGATGTTAATGCCTTCGTTGTGCTTCAAAGTAATTTTACCAAAGTTATTTAACAGCTACAATCCTATTGAATAATAGTTTATGGACAATTAACATGCATTAGGAATTGTGTGACAAACCAATAATTCCCACATAACTATCGGGACCTTATCAACTGTGGTAGTCAATCACAGTAATCATCGTGTATGTATAGCCTTTGTAAACACATTCTTCCAACACAACTGTTCGTCCACTATATTGATGAAGATGAACCGTTCTCACGTCAAATCCAACAGGCCGTGATATAGATGCCATTCACTTATTATATTGTGTTTCAACGCTAACGTCTGCTCTTAGGATACTACAATCAATACCCGCCTAAGAAGACGGACCAGAAGTCCAGTCCGGTCAGCAACATCCGGGCACCTACATCCGGGACACCAGCAGGCGTGGATCCTAACGCCATCCGATACCTGGGTGCACCCACTAACCAACAGACTCGACCTCAGCAGGCGGCAAAGTTGCCGATCTTTAATAGAAACAACAACAGATTCCAAAGCAACAGATATCAGATGCAATATCGCAACCAGATGAGGCGGCGACAAAGACTTCGACCAAGACCTCGACCACGACCAAGACCTAACCCAACAGGTACGTACGGATTATGTTCGGTCAATTTGTGAACAGCTAATCCATCTCTGAGCACTGCTTCCTTGTCTATGTGATGTCTTCATATCTATGTCTTCTTAAAGCACACACGATTTATATAGCATCTCTAATGTATTGTTGCCATTTGTTTCAGCCGGAGTAGCATTTTTAACAGGTAAGTTAGATAAAACTGAAATTCATGTTAACTAAATAGTAATACTATACTAATTATATGCACTGTGTGAATCACATATTGAAATTGTCATATCTCCTATTGAAGCTATTGAAGAGCCACTACTTTGTTTTTAACACACAATAGATGATTTCCTAGGTTTAACTTTCGCCATATACTGGTTTCAAAACAATTCCCTTTCCCAGTAATAGAGCAAAGGTAATATCGAGTTGGTGTCAGCTGGTATCCCACGCAAACTCATGTGAAACCAATTCTTATGATTGTGAAGCTCAAATATGAACATTGATTATGCTAGAACTAACGAATTACAATACTACTACCAGTATTATAAGGGACATTGTTATTCTATTAATATTGGAGATAAATGTGATATTTTGTTTTATATTCCAGCACTACAAGGAGGAGGTACGTTTTGTATATATCTAGTTCTGATATCGTATCTATATACATCTGATAGTCATACCTATTTTATCATTCGTATCACACTCGATTTTCAATTCTCGATATCTAATTCCCAAATACTTTTATCAAAAGGTGTTTGAGTCCAACACGGACATACTAATATACTATAGAATATTTTGAAGGTAAGTTAAAAAGTACACTATTTGTGGCCTCTGGAACCTAGAGTGCGAGTAACAGCAGATACCTCCACGCGGTGAATACTGCCAAACTTCGGCTATCTCGCTCACGATAACCGCCGTAATTCCACCTCTTGATAATGTAATAATGTGCTCATTTATATCACGTCATTTCCTCGCTCGAAGGCACACTCACAGTGCTAGATTATTGTATAACGTTGAGCACACCTTCAACCAATGTACCTGTTCTGTTCTGTTATATAACGGTGAATACACCTCAAACTATTGTACCTGTTCTGTTCTATATAACGGTGAATACACCTCAAACTATTGTACATGTTCTGTTCTGATAAGAATATGCATATGTTCTGTTCTGTCATCACATTGACTACACCGCCACTCAATGTGCACGTTTTCTTCTGTTCACAGAACTTCCACCGGGCATGTTGTACGCAGGTAAGTCTACCCTCGTAACCTAGGTGACCGAAGTAAGCTAGGCAACAAACATCAGCATTATTTGTATCCAGCATCTAGGTCCTATCAGTATTCATATACTTATGATGTTGTCAGCAGTCAGATTACCAAGATGATAAAACACAGTCCAGACAGTGTACACGTAGATATTACGCTAAAAGACTAGTGTTTAAAATGTGAACAGTATCAGTTGACATAGTATATATTACATGCTAAAGATATGTGATGTGCTAAAGGTGTGTGATTTGCTAAAAGTGTGTGATATGCTAAAAGTTGTGTGATGTATTTCAGGACTGCCGGCGCACATACAACAGTCTCCCAGTAAGTATTGGTATAGTGCATTGTTCATAGTGCTTTCTAAGACATGCACAGCGTACACTGCATAGTGTTTAGTGCTTTCTGAAAGGTGTATAATGCAGAGTACATAGATTGCAGTGCTTAGTATAATTGTGCATCGTATACATGTATAGTGCTTTGCAAAAAGTATATTGTGTATCCTGTACAATATTATGCGTTTTTACATACTGAATAGTGCGTTGTTCACAAACATATTTGTAATTGGGTAATGAACAGTGCATTGCGTGTTGAATAATCTTTGTTTCTTCTATTAATATCGGAGAAGGTAACGCATGCTGTATAGTGCATATACACATAGTGTACTGTATAATAGTGAATAACGGTACGGTACACTATGCACTATACACATAGTGTACTGTATAATAGTGAATAACGGTACGGTACACTATATTCACTATACACATAGTGTACTGTATAATAGTGAATAACGGTACGGTACACTATATGCACTATACACATAGTGTACTGTATAATAGTGAATAACGGTAAGGTACACTATATGCACTATACACATAGTGTACTGTATAATAGTGAATAACGGTACGGTACACTATATGCACTATACACGAGTGCTTGTTTGTGTAATAAATGAACAAAGACTCATCTAAAGTGTGCACAGTGTACCGTACATTGTGTAAACTCGCTGCTAAAGTTTTTGTAATTTAATACGATCTTAAAATTTTCATTATCAGTAAAGAAAAGTAATACTTAATCAGAATTCACTGTTATAGTCTGGTTATTGTGAAAGGTATTGCATTCTACAGGAATAGCTAAATGCCGTGTTGCATTCATTTAGTAGCGCATCCGTAAGTTTCTTTCCATCTCCCTAATTGTAATCATCAACGAAGATCCAGTAATATTATTTACTTAAATAGCAGTTATTATTTAATGCATTCAATGCCACTTTAACAATATAACTTATCTATGATCAGGTTGGAAATAGCATAATGTGTGTGACATTTACGTAAATGTTACATATGGAGAAACAAAATCAAGCAGCGTATTTTCTTGTATATATTTCAATAAAACACGAATTCTACTTTCAGTGGCCAAGATGATGCTGGGTGAGTAGCGTATTCGAATTCCAAATACTGTATAACATACCGAATATTTATTAAAAACGAAATAATCTTGATTGAGACAATGGAACACTATACACACACATATACAATTATATACTAGTATACACACACATGCACACACATACGTAATGAAACAGGTGGCACTAACGATAAAAGAAACATGATTATTATTTGTTAATGTATTATTTTGTTAGGGGTATAAATCAGCTTTCAAGATTGTTTCACATATATCACGGCTTACCAGTTCATAGCAAGAGGAATCATGCAACGCTGGTATACTAGGTAAGTGTTGTTGTAAGCCTCCGAGAACTGTCTGGAACTGGCGAACCAAGAAAGCATAACTATGTTCTGTTTACCTGACATCAACAATTTATTTTTCTGTTTGTTTCAATGCAGCCAATCCTGACATGATGGCTGATATGGGTAAGTACAATTAACCAATGTCTGAGAATACTTTCTTCCGGTCTATGCACTTCCGGTCTCTACTCCTATGTTCTTCCTCCTATACGTCTGTTGTAATGTTAGTCTGGAGGAATAGTACTGCTCGGATACGATCCGGATACATCCGGGCCACTGGCCTATTTCAGGACCGGTTCTTCAGATTATAATGAAAGTTTGCCGAGATCGTCAAACAGAAAGAACCATATACCTTTACTGTGTGACGACTTGCTATATTATTGTAACTCCAGCTCAAATACACTTGAAAGCCAGTACATGACCATTGTGTTTGTACTTCTTTTTAACCTGCTTGAGAAACTACAGCACGTGTGTACATTTCCGGTCTATGCACGTTCGGTCTCTTTTTCATGTTCGTATGCTGTGTTGACTTTTAATAGACATACCTCGTGGTAAATATATGCTGTGTTGACTTTTAATAGACATACCTCGTGGTAAATAATTTATATGCTGTGTTGACTTTTAATAGACATACCTCGTGGTAAATATATGCTGTGTTGACTTTTAATAGACAT
This sequence comes from Lepetodrilus ovalis, assembly GCA_032361185.1. Taxonomy (NCBI): domain Eukaryota; kingdom Metazoa; phylum Mollusca; class Gastropoda; order Lepetellida; family Lepetodrilidae; genus Lepetodrilus; species Lepetodrilus ovalis. The sequence continues at coordinate 8,811 of JAUTBQ010178819.1, forward strand.
ACTTCGTGGTAAATATATGCTGTGTTGACTTTTAATAGACATACCTCGTGGTAAATATATGCTGTGTTGGCTTTTAATAGACATACCTAATGGTAAATATATGCTGTGTTGGCTTTGAATAGACATACCTCGTGGTAACTATATGCTGTGTTGGCTTTTAATAGACATACTTCGTGGTAAATATATGCTATGTTAGCTTTAAATGTCGTCTTACCATGCTGACGTAGTCTTGACAGAGATCTATTTGTATTTTTCAGCGGAGAACCCTGCAGGTCAGGCGATGATCATGGGTAAGTAGACTGGGACGGCAACCTCCAACTGTCTGATCATTAAACATATGCATGACCTTGTACAAGTCGGACTCCCGTCTCGTATCTGGTATATTGAAATGATGTCCTTACCTTAAACTACGAGAGTAGCAATCCACTGAAAGCCGTAATGCGCGGAGATACTAGTAACATACTTCTTTATTCCAAAAAGATATTTCAAAGATAACAAAAAACAAAGCATGCTCATGTTCTGAATGATGACTAATTCCGTCATTGCCATCAGTCGGTAATAGGATAGCTAGGCGTCCAAGACAAAGATACATTTTGAATCTCTTCCTACAGTTCACTAAAACAGTGATTATAACAATGTTGTTCCGTTTTTCCAGGGATGTTTCAGTAGGTGAAACAAGGTTTGGTAGACGGATTGGAGATGGTATATATTTGCAGTCCCAACGAGAAGATAGCCCCACAACTTTCAGCGTGGAACATGGCGACATCACGGATAGACTGTTTCGACTTTAGTCATACCTTCCAGCTCGTCAGCTGCTGCAATGTGCCCGACGTTTCGTACATGTCCATCTTTGACAGAAACACGACATTATGTCTGTATTTTGTATGGGTAACCTATCAATTGTTTCTACACAGGTAATTCCATACTGACAACACCACAGCAGAATACTACACAGTATCTAACACGAATGTTTGACGAATGCCTTGGGCAGACAGGTATATATGGCCTTGACCTTCAGTGTAGGAATACTAATATGACAAACTTGGTGTTATTGTTCAATGTGGTAACTAGGTGTTATCGTTCAATGTGATAACTTGGTGTTATCGTTCTATGTGATAACTTGCTGTTATCGTTCAATGTGGTAACATTGTAAATATTCCTTGAAGCTGTACAAAGTGGTGGAAGGCACATGGCAGAGTTAAACAATACCAAACCAGTCAACTTTCAACAATTACCATACAGAATCTTCTGTAATAGTCTATTGTTTTCTTACATTGTTGATATGGCATATTTCAAATTATCTGCATTATTGAAAAGATTGCTACACCATTATCGTAAACTGATATAAACTAGTGTACAAATAATGTGTTCAAATATTGCAGACATTAGTGACCAACATGTTAAAGTAATACACGACAGTTATTTTGTACTACGGCTTATTAGCGATAACACGTCATCTCAACATATACTGGTTCTGTCTCTAGCTGTCTGTTTTATGTAACATACCAGTTACTATCTCATAATATAATGCTTTATTGAACAATAGACTGTAATACACCGGGTCACGTTTTATAGTAGTGTATTGATCTATAGAATGTAACACACGCTGTGGTATCGGATGCCTCCAAGAATTGGTGTGAGTATTAGGTTAACAGGGCAAATAGGATAACACTGTTATTATGTTACCAGGGCAAATAGGATAACACTGTTATTAGGTTACCAGGGCAAATATAATAACACTGTTATTAGGTTACCAGGGCAAATAGGATAACACATTTATGAGGTTCCCAGAGAATATCGGATAACACAGTTACTAGGTTAACAGGGCAAATAGGATAACACTGTATAGTACAAGATTTCGACAGTAGCTCATGTGGCCAGAGTTTAGAAAACTTGACACGACGGATCTTTGTGGACATACAGGAGTTTACTCCCTGTGTTGTTCCCGTGCTAATCTGTGAACACTGCACAGACTGTTTCCTACATTTGTATTGTGTTTGTATTAAGCTTGTACTGTTTCACGGGGTAAAGTGCATTTATTCAGTAATGACCATGTCAATGATTAATGTAAATGAAACTTTGAAAATGGTTATTTAAATAAAACATTTACTCGGTTCTATACTAGTTGTTTTTTTATTACACTCCAAAAATATAACCCAAGTGGACTGAGATGTCTAGCAATACCGAAACGGACTCCGTTTCGCGAAACGGCACGAAACGGAGCGAAACGACACAAAACGAAGTATGAAACATACAGAATGGAACTTAAAGGGGCAACTTCATACTTGCACGTATTTAATCATAATTTTTTAATATTTTTATTATTTTTCTATATAATGT
>JAUTBQ010178830.1:0-11150 GCA_032361185.1 Lepetodrilus ovalis
ATACCACAATTTGTAACTAAATACGCCGTTTTGTGTGAAGAGTGTAGATTGTATTTGCATACGAAGGCCTTTAAAGGCATACCATTACGGCTGATTGTCCTATATATCGGACATACGAATTTGTACACCCAATAGTTAACAAACAATTCATATTTTATATGAATTACGGTTACGGACCCATAATTAGCTTGTCATTGATGCATTCAACCGATCTTATATGAAAGTAACTGAACGTTTTCGGTTATGAACGTGTGTATAATAGAAGCAAAGATGCATACTGCATGCTAGTTTTTACATTCCAATCAACCTATCGCGCGGTTGTACATTATAGTGGAATGTTCCGTTTACCATACAGCGGTGGAAAAGTTTTTGGAAGTACAAACATGATTTTATGTATGCCAAGAAACGTGATTTTATGTATGCCGAGTGAATGCACTTTGCAGTTGTAACTAAGAATTAATCATAGCTACAACTGCAAAGTACATTCACTTGAAATACATAAAAAAAACATGTTTGTTCTTCTTACAACCCCCCGATATTAGACTTTGCCAGTTATAACTGATGGTAAACAACCTGATTATGGTCGTATTTCTTTTTGTTTCATTATATTAATGCAAATGGACATAACTCAAGGTGGTATGACTAAAATATAAAAACGACACAATTACGTTCCTTCATATAATCTGTTGATGCAACAAAGACAAGATATTTAATGTTTCATATAAAGCTGAAGTCATATAAAATGTGAAATTCGTGATAATTATCGAGTGTTGGAGAATAAGTGCATTACCAAATTCGTTTGAAATTCGTTTGACCATTATCTAGGTCAACCAACTGTGATAGTATACCTTTAAATCAGCCTTAGGCCGGCTAGTTAACTGCCATCTTGCAAATGATCTAGTTTTAGTACATTCTCCGACGTGAACCAAAGTGTACTAGTGAACCAAACACGTGTTCTAGTCTAGACAATTTCACATACAAAATGAATAGACCCTTCTTTATTTTATCTGTTTCGATATGTTGTTTATATGATTGTGTGCTTTCAAAAAACATGTAATAGCCAGTTTCGATTCCCGCATGTTTATATATTCCAAACAAAATACATTAAATGTTTATCTAAACAATCTTTTGAAGACGGCATTCCATTCTTCATATGTGAAATAATGTGAAGTATTTTCCTTTCTCAAAGTGAAAAGACAGTTGATGCCTACTCTTATCTCACGGTGAGTGAGTGAGTGAATATGGGGTTTTACGTCGCTGCGGGAATTTCACCCATTTGCGACGATTGTCTCACGGTCCTGATATAACATAGTATGTACCTTTAAATACTGAAGAAATGTTTGATATAATTGCGAACTCCCAGCTTTTTTGTACGTAACGGTGGCACTAATAAGGTAACCTTATTCCACAGACTACTGACACCATAAGTTTGGAGCCAGTGTTACAATCGACGTCCTTTCAAAGATGAGTGCCCTACATCCGGTTAATTTATTTTGCATTGTATTCTTATACTAGTTGATATATTTATTCGAATCCACATTACTAACGAAAATTGGGTTCTAACTTTAAAAATACATGTCAGTAACGTAAACAAAAATAATTAATATCAAATAAAGAAAGCGGATGAAGAAGGAATTTCACGTTAGTACAGTGTCCCCTCTATATAACACGGTTCGATACAGAGCGAATTCGGATATAAGGCTGGGTCAGATGTGGATCCCATTTTTATTTATTTTTTATTTACCTGTAGGCCTACTATTATATAAGGCTGGTACTATAAGGCTGGGGTATGTCGTGGACCCCATATTCAGCGTTATATGTTGTATCCTAATGAAAATGCTTTAAATCCAGGTCTCCGGAGCCTATTTATACAATACTCTACTAAGTAGTCTCTGAGTTCTGATATAGAGGATGATTAAGGAGACAGCACGCAATCATTTTTATTAAGAGTCCAGACCAAGCATCGCCGCACGAGTAATAGATGGATGATCGCGTGAGGAAATCTCAACGGATTCGTTATGGTTTCATTATGCTCTGCACAAGGCAACTATGGATGGTAATTACTGGATGAGAACCGACTTAATGCATCTCTTGTGTTCCTATTTAATAATTAATTACCGTAAGGGAGGAGTCAGTGGCGATATTTGTGACGTTTCACAAATGAGATCTTGGTTGCGGATCTTAGATATGGCTTTTTCCTGAAGTGGCAGAGGTCAACAAATATAGTAATACAATACTGAGAAACATCAGTACTGATGTTAATTTATTAAATCAAGAAATTTACGGGATGTTATTAAAATTCGACATAAAAATGTATTTCATTTGAACCCGAATAGAGGCATGTCACTGCGCATTTAATTGGTGTCGCATTACGTCTAAAATCGAAAGGTCGCATTATATTAATGACGCCTTAAATATGTAATTTATAGGATACTGAGAACAATCACTACTGAATTGTCATTGATTCATCGATATGATATATTTTCTCTGATATCAATATCCATACGATCCTGCAGGTTCACCGATATATTGTTTGGACACATGATGTGCACAATTTGATGTGCACATGATGTATTGTCCATTGCAGGAATGGCTGACGACACTGGTTTCAGTCTGTAAATCAGATTTGTATTACGTCCAGATAATACGATATATAGAATTAATTTGAAAGCCACCCTTCTCATATTACCAGAGCGAAATCGCCTCCGTAAATTAAGGTCAAACATGTATGTCTAAATCCAAGGTTAAATTTAATTGCTTTCTTGGTGACCACAATATATACAAATGGAGTGCACACTGCATGTACTTTGGGATATGCATTCTCTTTTCTAGAAATGTATTCGCGGAAGACATCAATGAGTTGATTAGACATGCATGTAGTCACAAATACCGACGATCGTTTTGGAATAAACCAGCTATAAATGCAAAGTACATTCACATGACGTATTACATCAGCGGTCTTTGCATCTCAGGCCAAATCTATGTTCACCGCGATTATATTGACAATTTCAAAACACATTCTTCAAAGTCATATTAATGTTATAAAGACAGCATAGTTAATTTGATTCGTTGACAGAACCAATATATGCTAGACTACGTCATGAAATATACAGTATAATATTATATTAAATTATGGATTACCAGTGAGACGTAAGTTTAAAGTAGCTGGTTGAATAATATGACCCTGTCTATCGCCAAATCAAATGCAAATAAATTCAGATAAGTATTCGTTCTGCCATTACATTGATCCACTGTCTGAGCTTTTATGCGTATCTATGTAACTCTCCCTGCTGGATTAGACACGGGCACCAGTCTTTAGGGCATACGCGGTTGCACCTAGCACAGAGAGGGTTAATATATCTTCTCTAATAAACCAGGAATCGTGAGGCAGAAAATGGCCTGCTGGCATAAAGCGGCATCTCCTTAACACTAAGTTAATACCGTCCACTTTTCTGATTGACTAGGTGATGTATTGACCAAACTAACCAGCCAAAATCCGGACTGGTCCTAGATCGATTCCACCACGGCACCGTTCACGCTACCCCGTTATACCAGAGCCGACGTCGTCAGCCGAAACCGAACAATATATCGAAAGTGGAAACGTATGCTTCCGGAACTGCTAGAAGTATATATTATAGATTTGCCTGTGTGTGTGTGATGTGTAGGAAATATTGATGGCGAACCTCATGAGTTGTCAGTTGAGTAATCGTTTTGTAATTACCAGGCTGTTCCAGGAACCATTCCGCGAAGCTGTAGTATCAACTATCCGAGAACATGCGACCCTCTGGTACGTGGTCTTATATAGCGTATTGCTTCACGAAATGGCGCCCCGGTAATTTCCGTAGGAATGGCTTGAAAATAATTGGTCAAGTGTTGGTGGAGCGCAAAGCTGCCCAATAGTGCTGCAATGCTGCGTCGACGGTAGCATTGCTGTGTCCACTAAATCGTGCACATTCATGACATTGTGTCTCTTGAGCATTCCATACATTACAGTGCAGGTGCACGCGAAGACATTCCACATTAAATACACAATATTTACAAGCATTATTTGTATCCACACCCAGAGAATGCCGTGCAAGTTTTTAACATTCCTGTGTATTATGGCAGAGAATAGTAATGTAGGTTTGATTGTAGATGTGTTGATGTAGCAGCATTCAAAATATGCCCTCAATAATAATAGCAGTACACTGTGGCTGTCTTTGACCGATATAGTCATACACTTTACTACTTGTATCTCTATATTCTTCATGACAATATCAAATAATAGGTTAATACTTATTTTACTATTACAGCTCTACATTCCCTACCTATATGTCACGTTGACATATTGATACAATATGCTGATCTTTATTTATTACAGCTTATTGTCAAAATACGTTTTAAAACATGAGGATTTTATATTATATTTGTATCACCTCGCACAGTCAGTGAATATATCATCACTAGGACTAGACAACCTTGCTTCGTCTCCATAATGCGTGTCATATCCGCTTTATGCATCTAAATGCATATATGATGCGATAGACCGTCTAGATTTACTACACTATATATAGGACTTGTTCCGTCTTTCGTCACTCTGACTTAGTTCTATATGTATATTGGGTTAGACACTTAACCTCACTTGTCGTGTAGTGACACTAACATGATTAACATAGTATAATGATAGTATTACTTACGCGGGATGCCCGTCAGCTTCGCTCTCAGAGGGTTGACTGGTGTAATCCGACATCAGATGCCGTTTGCTTGGTGACGTTGACGCAGACATCCTTAACGTCAAAAAACGTCCCGGATTCCACAGAAATCTATCATTATCCTCAACACACTCGGGTCATGCACACCCATCCATTACGATAGTGTTTGTAAACTCGCTAAAGCAGGGTTGTACGATATCCACCACTCAAGAATTCCAAAGGTTTACAGTAAGATCAGGATTCTTTGAGATACACTCGCGTTGTAATCCATGTGCTTTTCGAGAATCCATGTGCTGTTCGAGTGAATTCCTTTCCCGTGTCGTCGTCTGCTCGATGAATTGGTAATGATTGGATTGTTATGTAAAGCAAGTATTGGGTTCATCAGTCATCAAGGCCGTCAGCTCACGGGAGATGGTCTTCTGCCAGGTTTATGTGTTGCAGCACGTTCAGGAGATATCAAAGGTGATACATGCACTACACGGATATTGGTGCGTCAACACGCACGTGTTGGCATTAGAACGCTATACTTCAGTTATGACACGCGAGCAACACCACCACGTATTCTCGTCGTTATCCCATGGTAATTGCCCAACACAGACAACAGAGGCCCATCACTGCAGGCACAACACAGCGACCTCCTTCCAGGCACAACGCGGCGACCTCCTTCCAGGCACAACGCGGCGACCTCCTTCCAGACACAACACAGCGACCTTCTTTCAGGCACAACACAAAAGTGTATCATATATAGTGGAACTGAGGGCAAAACAATAACAAGGCCACTATTTAAAATACTTGGTAGTTGTGCTTAGGACATACCAACTGCCTTCCGGCTTAAGTCAACTGAAGAGTATTCTTCCAATGGATCAATCACAGGCATAAAGGTCCTAAGACCTGTAATTGAAACCTATTCCTATATATACATTATAAAGGAACCTTGTGATGCTTATTGCATTCCTTGCAATAGTAAAATATAAGATGATGTAATAATCACATCGCGTGTATCCTCATTGATATAATGTCTTCAACTACCAAAACCTACATCACACATAACCTACATCACACAGTAATACGTTGATTATATACATGTAAATGATGGTTTAACTCATATTAAATGTGAAGGTCACATTTCTTGCTATTAGTAGATGATATGTTGTCAGCAACATCGCGTTCTTCAATTTGAGATGAAGCTTACAAAGCCTAGAAGATAACACACGAGGGGTTTCCGTACACGTACTGAGACATCCACTTGGATTTAGTCCGCAGAGACTGTAACAGTATTACTCCGGCCGGTCAAGTGGCCAGGTAGTAGGCCTAGTAACCCCTACACCGCCAAAGAACTGCAGCAGTAGTGCTAGACAAATTAACCAATGTTACATCGCGTATCGTGCAAGGTAATTCCTCGCCATTGGGATCCTGTTGTCATTCAGTCAGAAGCATTGTGAAATGGGAACAATCAAATGTTAACAACACAAGGCGACAGCAATGCAATTACTGAACACAGATAAATTAGGTTTTCGCCTGGAATCTGCTGATTGGGATATACTTGACATTCCTGTTAATTGGCACCATGGGATGGGAACCAGATGGGATCGTGCTGTTTATAGTTGGGTCCGGCATGATTGATTCTGTGTCAAGACGTCTGACATTTAGCATTGTATGGTGTAATGGTCAGCTTATCCCGAATTATATCATGGTATATGAAAGCATGAATTCTTGGGAAAGTCGATTATTAGGGCTTGGCACTACTCACAACGGTGTCAACACTGTATGTTCCCGATGTTGCGATATCACAGACTTCCATCACTACAATGGCTATTAGTTCCACTGAAGGTATGCACGCTGCAAGTGTTGTTGGCACTGAAACAACTCTAATTCGTTAACATACACTTCAGAAACACATGTTGTCCAATCCCACATGGGCATTAACAAGAATTAAGTGGAACAGATATTCAGCAGTTGCACGGTGTTGGAGTGGCGTAGTATTCGCTTCGCAGTCGACACCTCCGGAACGTTCACAACTATAGTGTTGGAATGTCGTAGCGCTAGTATTGCGGTTGACACTCCAGGAACGTTCACAGCCGGTGCACAGCACGCGTTCAAGATTCCACGGAACGTTGTGCCAGGGAGCGCACGCACGAACCTGCATTAGCTTAAAAACGCCGAAAGACACATCTCCTTTCTGTATTTCCATGCACACGCCTAATTGAGAGGCGACTCGATACCTTGAAGCATTGTACGACCGCAAGCTGTACGGGATGGTTTACAATCCGTCACTGACATTGATACCGACGGTACCAGAATAGCTGGCAAGACATTGTATGTACTACGGTAGATACAACTGGCCCGGTGTATATAGCTAGGATCAGCCTTCAAGACGAATCTTGACTGAACGCAGTGCCAGTCTTCCAATCGATCCCAGAACCCATTTACCATTGAACCATGCGAATCATCTTTGATCCTAACTTCCCGACCACCAACAGACTCTGTGGAATTATCCAATATATATATATAGTATATATACACACGAGGAAGGAATTCAATAATTTGGAATGGTGAAACACCAAGACCTGCTAAACAAGCTCGTGTCTGCGTTGTTTTGGGGGACTCGTAGAAAAAGATACATTTCAATAGCTAGGGAAAAAAACCCATTAACGTCGTTAATGTTTGTTTTCGTAAAGCGCGAATTAGACATGCATGACGGCTGAGTGTATTGCTGGAAGTGATCGAGGAAGATTATTGAAAAGCAGCTCGATACACTACTTGGACTGATTAAAAACGTACGGATAAGAGAGATATGTTTATCGGATAGTCGCAAGCATGTACAAAGAAACACACACACACACACGCACGCACGCACACACGCACACACACACACACACACACACAGACACAGACACACGATATACACACACACACACACACACACACACGAAACACGAAACACACACATTCGCGCATTATGGAATTTGCCCACGTGAACACACTTGCCTTCATCAGGCCATAAAGCAAGTGGCTTCTGACTTAAAATACCTCACATAACATGTAATTGTCCACACTGAAGGTAGAGCTTTTGAAACAGAACAACATTGCATCGAAAGAGACGCGTCATGTAAGGCTGTACTGCAGCATTACAGGCCCCCGTTTCACGAAGGTGTCCTAACTATTTAGGAGCTCCTAAACAGCTATCACTGGGCAACAAGCGTTTCACGATGACGTCACAAGTCGTTTTCCTTCATAAATTGACACCTAACTGGAACTGGGTCATAAAGTTAGGAGCTCCTAAAGTTAGGACACCTTCGTGAAACGGGGGCGAGAACGTTACAGAACATTTACAGAACGTTACAGAGAATTTACAGAACGTTACAGAATATTTACAGAACGTTACAGAGCATTTACAGAACGTTACAGAGAATTTACAGAACGTTACAGAGCAATTACAGAGCATTTATAGAACGTTACAAAGCAGATTAGCGCTCGAGGGCGAGACTATTATCATTCATTCCAATGCCGACAGCTTGTCAACACGCGACACGTTTACAGAAATGTAACCGAGTTATATTGACATTACTGCTATATGTACACACACACATGAAAATACATTTACACCTTTGTACATGAAACGGTCATTTAAGACTAGAATGGACTGATCGATAACACCGCTTTGTATTTCAATGAAGCCAATCCAAGAAAGCAATCCATTATTGAAAACATTCTGGGCAATGTTTGCTAGTCTATTCCAACATGTTTCATAATACAGAGACCTATACATTAAAGGCATACTATCACAGATGGTTGACCTAGATTTACGTTTGATTTGTCCACCCAAAAGTTATTTACTCGATAGTAATACAATTTCTTTATATTTTTGTTATGAGCCGAAATTGCCCAGTTGAACATTACATGTACCCGACATTGCCATTCAAACATTGGTCTGTATCACACGCCCTGTCACAAGCCACTGGGGTCTTGGGTCACCGTGGCAACGTCGTGCAAGTATTAATAGCGACAAGCTCAAGATCCAAACGAACACTTTCTTCCTATGGACGGAAGTCTTCCTCGATGGTTTCGCGTGCACGACATGCACCAGTCTCCAAAGCAATCTGACTTCCTGTGTACAGGTCTAAATTACTTCCGGTTTGCAAAACTGGAGTACTTCCGCTTTACAAAACTGGACTACTTCCAGTTTACGAATTTGGAGTACTTCCTGGTTTAGTCCAGAAATCTAGACGTCTATCGCTCCATTTGTATTACGCTATATCGCTATATATCCATATAGCGGATAGCAGAAGCAATTATGGAGACGAAGCTACTTTGTCTATTCCTGGTTATGAATCTGGGCCTGAATATTCTAGAAATTTCGTAAGTCCTAAGAAGTTCTTAAATACTAAGATTTTTTCCATGCTTATGTTAATTTTTGAAGATATCTGTTCTTACTTAGAAGTTCGTAGCTAAAAGGTTTCTAGAATACTTCCGGTCTACAAATCTGCAGGTTTGGAGTACTTTCGCTGTTGCAATTTGGATGATTAATTCTCAATGGACGGTCTGCTATGTTACTAACTTACTACCATCGTCCACAATAGGTCCAATCACATTTATGGCCACATTGTTACGAGTAGAGTGTTCCTCAATCACACATCAGACAGGTTATGTCAGCTTCTCGGTAGAGCTATAGGCGTAGACAGGTGTGGCTCGTAATAGACTTGTAATTAACTTCAATTCTCGCAAATGATGCTGTACTCTTAAATATGGTCCTACGACGGCTATATGTCATGAGTCATGACACGAAAACGTATCCATATCTTTGAGTAGATCGTTGAGAAATACGAAAAGAGAAATATTATCGTAAACCTGCATTAGAAAATTAGTTAAATAGTCTAGTTTAGTTTGTTTTATTAAGTGCAATATACTTTAATTTTCAGATACATATAAATTTGAGCATCCATTTACGTATTTAAGCGTAATATCGATATTTAAATTGGTATTCCATAGTAACTGATTGAGTGTCGGTGTTCTATAATAGTTGCGTGTCTGCTAAATTTGCTGCAACTCTGGCATTCGAGTGAATAATGGCGCCGTGAAGAGCTTTAACAAGGTTTGCCACATTAACATAAAGAATGTGGAAGTAAATATGTCGAAAGGGTTTAACCCTTTCAACAAAAACATAACATTTTCTGTCTCCATTTCAACAATATAAGGTTCAGTATTGGAATCTAACATTTTAAATGTCAAATTTATACCGAGTCGCAATTCGTGGGCTCCTTTTGTGAATAATTCCATGGCTATACATGCAGGCAGCATCAATGACGAGCAGACTGAAGGTGTGCGATGAAAAGCTACAATTACATTGCAAGCATTCTAAACACGCACACGTGCGATCTATATATGTCTGCTTCAAGATGCAGATTATAAAGCATTATCTTGTTCATCCTGGTCCATGGTCACGTGGTCTTTTCGCTAATATTAGCGGTCACGTGACTATAGACCAGAGTGCCTTATGTTCACCTTTTATCTAAAAGTGCGGCTGCCAATACGGTAACTTGTATTACGAAGATATGTCAAAACGTTTTTAGTAGTATTGTAATATATTAAGTTGCATTTTCAAATAAATAACTCTGCAACATATGTAACTGTATTAAATAAATAACTTTATGATATTAAGAACGTATACGTAGATAGTATTTCATTGACACTTACTATGTTTTTAAAGGCATACAATCACATATATTTATGGTTGTTTTGGACTAGTTCTTAGCTACAACTGGAACGTGCATTCACTTGACATACATAAAACATGTTTGTATTTCCAAAAACATTTCCATCGATGTATGGTAGACACAATACCACTGCATCCCCAAGATAATGTGAATCGAGTGTTTTTAACTAGCGGTCTGCAACATGCATTTCTTGTTCCTACAAAGGGGCATAACTCGACTACGCTTTCCTGGAGTTCAATGTGGTATTACTCGATTTATTAGAATTCCTTCACAAATCACTCGATGCTTCCAAGACAAGATAAATATGATTATTATTATTTTTTTTATCTATCGAGTTTTGGGGAGTAAGTACATCAGTAAATAACAACTGTTGGGTGTACAAATCAAACATAAATACTAGTCAAGACATAAATTCGTTTATCCGTTATATTAGTCAACCCTATGGTAATAGTATGCTTATCACGGCTGGTTGACCTATATAAACGGCATACTATTACGGCTGGTTGACCTATATAACGGACACGCGAATTTCTGAGACTACTAACGGTTGATTTGTCCACCCAAAAGTTGATATATATTGATGCACGTATTCCACAACACAAATTTCATAGTTTATGTGAATTAAGGCTACGGACCAATACTTATCTTGTCTTTGATGCAACATCTAAGTACCGCTTGAGAGTTATGCCCCCTTGCGTTAATATAATGAAGCAAAAAGAACAATGATTGTTCAGGTTGTTATATA
>JAUTBQ010178841.1:0-11149 GCA_032361185.1 Lepetodrilus ovalis
AAATAACAACTTTAGGGTGTACAAATCAAACGTAAATAGTCTCAGACTGAAATTCGTTTGGTCATTATCTAGGTCTAATCAACCGTGATTGTATGCCTTTAAAACATGTACTGTATCAAAATTCATTATAGTTTAAATTGTGTACAGGACAAAACATGTCCCTCGTAAAATCAACAGTGTGAAGAGATAAAACACCTACATGTATACTTTAGTAACTGCCTCTTTTAACCTATTGATCTGGTTTCTAACTGTGTGTATTGAATGATAATCTGACTGAACATTTCCCAGTGTAGTAGTACAAATAGTTTGAGTGGTATAGATTACGGTATGTCACGATATGCCACGGTTCACTGTCATTACAGACAGCACTGTCACAGACTCAGTTCTAGCCTGAGGGTCTTCTTTTGTTAATTTACATTCCTTTTGTTCTACAAAAACCAGACTTCCTGGTCTCTACGCTTGGGACCCACAAACCCCCAGACCTCCACTGGGGAACACCAGACCCCCAGACTTCCACTGGGGAACACCAGACCCCCAGACCTCCACTGTGGAACACCAGACCCCCAGACTTCCACTGGGGAACACCAGACCCCCAGACTTCCACTGGAGAACACCAGACTCCCACCGGGGAACACCAGACTCCCACCGGGGAACACCAGACTCCCGGACTCCCATCTAGGACCTGCAGTCTCCAAACCTCTCATCTGGGACCTCTTAGACTCCCAAGACAAACTCCCAAGACAGACTCCCAGGACTCAGACTCCCAGGACTTAGACTCCCAGGAATTAAGACTCCCAGGACTGGACCACTTGGACTCCCAGGACCAGACCTCTTAGACTCCCAAGACAGACTCCCAGGACTTGACTCCCAGGACTTAAGACTCCCAGGACCGGACCTCTTAGACTCCCACCTTCTATTGGCAGTCTAGAAGCCACAATGTTTATGAATTCCTAATGTTGAGATCATGCCGATATCACTTTTGCTTCCTTCAATGGGTTTATTGATTCCCCCCATTATGTTTTAACCACTGGAGTACACTGCACACTGTATGCCCACTGGTGCCAAGCGATGCCTCCACAGTGTTGTCAGCCGATAGTGCTGGGCCATGACAGCCACCTTCCTGCATCTTGAGGTTGAGCTCAGGGAAATGTCAATTGTGTAAGTTATGTTCATCAAACAGGACTAAACATGGATATCCATTCTGTGAAGTATCCTTTGAAATGGTACATTGTAGAGAGTTAAACTATTGGCATTCAATAGATAATGGTCGTGTTTGTAAATGTTCATTTTTGAATGGCTTTCAAAATGGTTTTTAAATGAATTATGTAATCATGAAAAATATTCTTGTTCGTAATTCAATTTTGGATTATAGATAACAACATATAAAGTTGTATTTAAAGAAGATTTAGCTCATGCTTTAAACCTTCTTCTATGTCATTAAAATACATAGTTACAACTTTAAAGTAGAAAATCTTTTAAAATGTTTTCAAGTGGACATTAAATATCTAATACAGTAAGAAAACTTGTATATTATTCTATTATTAAAAAGGATTGGTATTTTTTTTATTGTGAATTAATGTACAACACACACGACTTAACACAGCATCAAGTGAGTTTATCAGTTACATTGTTTAATGGATTGGCTTAGATGTTTATGGGCGTGCTAAGCCGTGTTACGACACCCGTGACTAATATGCTGACTTGTCATTAAAAACAACAACTTTTAGAAACTATGTGATGATTAATTTTAAATGATGCGATGACTAACTCCCATGTACATCGCCACTCTTTGCTGGGATAACCACTGCCAGTTTAAACAGGTTTTACTGCTAGTACTATCCCATGGGTGTGCTTGGGATGGTCCTAAAAGATTTCACTGGCAACACATTTCGTTGGCAATAAAGCCTGGTCTTAAAACATTTTTCAATAATTAAATATGGACTTCAAACATTTCATTCTATTCAAAGATGGACTTCAAACATTTCGCTTGTTACCAAAGGCCATAAAAGTCGAAAGACATGAGTATTTATGTAACAACATTTCTCTGTAAACTGGAAAACTTAGTGAAAGAAACTTGCTAACAGTCACTCCCTAATCTATACCATACAGAAAATAGAACTAGCCAAATAAATCTGAAAGTCACCAGGAATGCAATCTGTCAGTAAAATAGTCTACAACACCAGGACAATGCCCACATATCCATACCAGCAAGTATATGTCACACAAAGTATCCACATTAGACAACAATATTGAAAAAGTAATTCATGTAATAAAACCTTGTCTCGCTGTGCCGATAAAACCTGGAAGTTATTGCAGATCAACACGATGCTATTACTGCCTGCTGTAAGCTTAACAAAAACCAACATTATAAATGAACTGATTTCCTGCAGACTCTGGGTGGGAATGAATTGAGGGAAAGCTTTGTTACATGGACATGTAGCTGTGTCTCCTAGATGTGTAGCTGTGTCTCCTGACATGTAGCTGTGTCTCCTGATATGCAGCTTTCTCCCCTGATGTGTAGCTGTGTCTCCTGATATGTAGCTGTGTCTCCTGACATGTAGATGTGTCTCCTGATATGTAGCTGTGTCTCCTGATGTGTACCTGTCTCCCCTGATGTGTAACTGTGTCTCCTGACATGTAACTGTGTCTCCTGATATGTAGCTGTGTCTCCTGATATGTAGCTGTGTCTCCTGATGTGTAGTTGTATGTATCTCCTATGTAGCTGTATCTCAGCTGTGTCCCCTGATGTGTAGCTGTGTCTCAGATGTGTCTCCTGATGTGTAGCTGTGTCTCCTAATGTGTAGCTGTATCACAGCTATGTCTCCTGATGTGTACCTGTGTCTCTTGATGTGTAGCTGTGTCTCCTGATATGTAGCTGTGTCTCATAGATGTGTAGCTGTAACTTCTGATGTGTAGCTGTGTCTACTGATGTGTAGCTGTATCTCAGCTATGTCTCCTGATGTGTAGTTGTGTCTCCTTATATGTAGCTGTCTCTCCTGATGTGTAGCTGTGTCTCCTAATGTGTAGCTGTATCACAGCTATGTCTCCTGATGTGTAGCTGTGTCTCCTGATGTGTAGCTGTGTCTCATTTGCATGTAGCTGTGCCTGATGGACCTCTACCTGTGACGTCTCATGGGCAATGATGTCACATTCCGTGGGTGCATTCAGAAGAAAGAGCCGCTGAGCTGTGCATCAATATGCACAACAAACCACATCTCCCCGAGGACAGCACCGTTGAGGTCATGGCAGACAATCCCACTGGGGGGACAATGCCTCAGCTCCGTGATGAAATCAAGACACATCATTTGAAATATCTGCTGTGAATCTGTCGACTGGATATTGCTTCCATACATCAGAAATACCACCAAGATCGGGGACAATGAAATTACTTCTGGAATACAAGTGGGCCTGACTGCAATCTGAATGTACTCGCAGTGTACCGAGAAGTTTATAAACACACGTGACAGTTATAGATGTTCTTCACAACGCCACTGACTGATAATACCTACATCACTCATAGTTTATCGGGCAGATTAATTTCCTTGGTGATTCTCTGTATGTTTTCTTACAGGAGGGTGCATATAGAGTACTACACTGTGTCTTCTATTACATGTATATGTAAAAATAATAATGGTTCTCGGCATTAAAAAAAATCTTTCAAATTTGACAAAAAGAAATTCCAGATGATACATCACATCTGGTATTGAATTCTGTATTGAAATCGATTCAAATAAGCAAAATAATGGACTTTATTAAAAAAAATGACTAAACACAAGTTCTGTTTGTAATCTTGTAAGATTAAGGATAATAGTCCTTCAATCAGAGCTAGTCTGTATAAATCTCAAAATTATTTTCTAAATCCGGAACAAAAATACATAACAGTGAATTATATTGTTGACTGAATTTCCTTTGACATTGTAAATACCAATAATGAAAGGATATTGTGCAGACCATGTTAACCTTCTAAATGCTGGGGTCATCCGGAGTTGCCTCACATGGTGATGCTCATGATTAATCCCACAGGGAAAGGTTAAGTAAGGTATGGCTAAGTAACGGACATTCTAGGTAATGCAATGATCTACATTCTGATGTTGCTTTCCACCAGGAGTCTGCAGATGTTGTGGACGCCCGCCCAGCAGAAGACGGGGAGATCTCAGGGCTTTGTACTGGGATCGTAGGATCACTCGCAGAAATGGCTTTTCTAATCCAGTCCAGGAAGCAGAGGGTAAAGAGGATGGCATGTTTACCATGCATGACGAGCCATCTACTGACTTCAACCTCAGACCAAAATAAACACTGTCCTGAAGATTAACTTCTAATTAGATTTAATTATCTCAATTCTAACCGTTGACACCTTTTGTAAACAGTTGAAATTACATGTTGAATCTTAACCATGTTGAGAGTGAGCACAAATATATGCAGTCTGTGTTGATATAAGTGTTTTGCTCTTCAGAAAATGCTTCACAAAGTTATATTTCTCTGCCTAAAACCATATGTGAACTTCAGAAAGATTTATCAATAATTTAGAAATGGAAAGTGGAAATGTGTTACTAAATAGCAATGAAAGGAAAGCATTGATTTTGCGACAGTGGTGGGACAGAGATGTGGTCCAGCATGACACCGAGCCAATGGGAGCCAAAAAGTAAACAGTAATGCTAATAAAATTCCAATAACATTTGCCTTTGACAACTAAGTACATACGTTCAATTAGTCGGAATAGAACTGTGAAGATTTCTCAGATGCAATAGCATGCCCTAGATTTCGGGTTAACTGTGCTTGAAAATGTCAAGTTGTTCAAGTCAACAAAGATTGAAACACTCGCATGAATTTACAGGAAGACTGCATTATTTTCTTAAGTTTAAGGAAGTCTTCAAAACATATGTAACATATTGTCCACTCACTCTTTACCTTGTTTTAAACACTTCCAGCAATGGCTAGAAATGTGGGTAAAAAGTGTACGTCAAGGAAAATGTGTTGACTGATTGCAAGAAGATTAACACTACCGCTAGTCGGGAACATCATAACAGATTTCAGCCAACGCTAATGTAATTAACATTCCATTGTATGTATCTACCAACCAAACACGTCTTTTTACATACTTTTCTTTAAGGATGTGAACAATTAAATTTTGTAATCATAAGAAAGCACTTGATACCTCAAATATCTACATTATACACTTTGGATCAAAACAAAATGGTGGCAGCATTTGATGAGTAATGAGAAGGATTAAAAAGCTCCATGATCATGAATCCATGGCTAACACACACACACGGATTATCTCTGTAAATTGTCAAGCTGGCAACAATGACCGATGTCTATACAACTTTTGTAAATGATGAGAATACGTGCTGGTCAGTCTGATACAATGGCATTATCCCATTAGCTAAATTTAGCTACAAAGAATTTGCATGTAACAAAAGATATATGGCTTTTAGCCAAAATTAGAGAAAATCCCACAATATAAAAGTGATTAGGAGCATTTAACTAATTGCCAACTCACTGGTACAGTGACTTGTCATGATCAAAATGTAACTCAAACTTGTTAGCTAAATGATCTAAATGATTACCTAAATGGTTTGAACTAAATACCACTATAGTATTTAACATACTATTTGTAATGGAAATGTAGACCTAATTCAATCACATACATTTCCAGTTCACTGTAGAATTCTGAACACAATAGGAACCAATTGTACTACTAAATTCATAGAAGATTAGCATATCTCATGATCAAATCGCACATTCACAAGACATAGATTTTTGGATACTTTAAGATGCTTTATCACATCCTTGTCCATGTATAAATTGTTTGACAAATGCTGCACTTGACATACTCAGGATGATCAACAAGACTAGCAGCACAAACAAGCTATGAGACTGATGTGAGAATCCTACAGACTGTAAGCATGGACAAGCCTGCATGGCATAGTTAGACACACAGACACCTTGCTGGTACTGGAACAACAAAGTTAGATACACAGACAGACACACAGACAGTATTTCAGACTTCTTACATCGATTTCCTTCACAACTCTACGTATTTCCTTTCATGCATGAGAATCCACAAGATCCATTCATCCAGATTGCTATTGTCAGATCTGTGGCCAGGCAGTCACAGAGGACGTTCATCACACCATTGAACGTGTGGATTTCCTTAGAGAAGGTTTAACTAACGCCAGCAGGACAAGTGGATTTACTGCTTGGTCAAGTATATCATAGGAACATAGGCCAAGTAGTCTGCTTAACTGTCAACTTTCATTTCATGGAAAAATCCTCTTCATTGGTGTCCATTAATTTGCCAGGATCCCACCGGCTCTAAATGTGATTACACAAGAAGAAGAGCACCATCTTCCCAAGGCGATACTCCAGTGTCCTTGTTGGTCTTGTGCATGTGTGTTTCATGTCTCATATATGTGTGTCTCATGTCTGTGTCTCATGTCTGTGTCTCATGTCTGTGTCTCATGTCTGTGTCTCATGTCTGAGTGTCTCATGTCTGTGTGTCCCATGTCTGTGTGTCCCAAGTCTGTGTCTCATGTATGTGTGTCTCATGTCTGTCTCATGTATGTGTGTCCCATGTGTGTGTGTCTCATGTGTCTCATGTCTGTGTGTCTAATGTCTGTGTGTCTCATGTCTATGTGTCTCATGTCTGTGTGTCTCATATCTGTGGGTCTCATGTCTCAACTCTGGTTGATTATCTCATTTTTGTATCATGTTGATTATCTTGTGTCTTGTCCTGGGTTGATTTTCTTGCCTTGTCTCATTAATAATATTGTGTCACAGCTCTGGCTGATTATATGTTGTCTCATGTCTGGTTAATATATTAATATTGTGTCTCATCTCTGGTTGAAATTATTGTGTCTCATGTCTGCATCGATTGTCTTGCATGTCATCTCAGGTTGATTATCTTGTATCTTGTCTCATGTTGCTTAACTTGTAGCTCATGTCCCATTAATTGTCTTGAGTTTCATCTTAGGTTGACTAACTTATATCTTATTGGTTTGAGTATCCTGTCTTGTCTCATGTTGATTGTCTCATCTTGGGTTGATTATCTCATATCTTATACCTCATCTCATATTGATTAACTCATGTCTCATCCCGTGTCTCATTGGCAATCTCATTCCCTGAATGGGAGTGAACATTACCACTGGAAATCCAGACAGACTCCATCACAAATTATCATTTTGATTATACATCTCAGGAATTATAATTGGTTTGTCAAACAGGAATGGGTATGATGTCTGATACAGCTGGACGCAAGTCCTTAACATGGCAGCCAATCTCTGCATCAAAGTGCCAAAGTGTACATTTGTGCTTATACATGTAGTAGAGTACTATAGTATATTGGAGGTGTAATATAAAGACATATAATAAGGAAATCTATGAAGAAAGCAGGAGAATTGGAGGGGAACAATGGAGATGTGGAGCATGTACTGACAGCCATGGATGACTTGACATGTGAACGCAGACAAGATCATACACCGAAGTAGCAATCGTTTATCCTTACTTGTGTTCTTCTACAAGCTAAGTATCGCTTCCGACTCTCTGGCAAGACGGCGGTAATGTAGAGCACACATGGGAACTACCATCATACTAAACAGTCAATTTGAGACTTACACGTAATTCTGTTTGTGTTCTGCCATTCTTTACAACGAGAGTGACAACTATTAGTTTTGCCACAACTCGTATAAGAGCCCCATTGAAGGCTGCTCGAGAGATACTTCTATACAGCAACACCACGTCCCTGCTGTACAAGCAAGGGAGAAAAGAGGTATAAAAATGACCATTTTTATGGTTGAGGTGTAATAACCCTCTCCAGGGGGGGAATTCTATAACCAACATTGATCCCAAAGTCGACTCGGACACTGGATGTGTAAGTACTCACAAGATTACAAGATTCCTCCGATTTTCTCTCTGATCTAAAGCTTGGCCTTCCAAGACCTTGGAAAAGGAAAATTGTTTTTATTGATCGTTAATTCAGTGTGGACAATTATCGTGGCCAAATCTCATCCTGCATCAAATACTGGCATCATAGGATGTGGCTTGTGTTATGACTTTGTCAAAGCCGCTCACAGCTAATCTAGCTAATTACATATCCTAATTGAAAAGATTTCATAAACAAAAAAAACGATTGACCTTGTTTTCACTGGCAATAGACTTATTTTGGTATTTGTCATTTCAATCACATTGCAAATTGCATGACATCTTTATAAATGGAGCCAAAGACCGGAAAATCTGGCTATTCATACCAAGGTTCCTGAACTAAGTGATTGAAGCTTTCGTATTTTAGGCATCTTGTACACTTAGGACCAGAATGGCGCCCTGATTTAATTTGTGGATGCATTTCTGTAAGGATTTCTGAGTGGGCAATTGACTGAGACTTAACCTCTGGTACAACGGAGTCAAATCACGTCTCACTGAAATGGATCGTGGCCAATTTTACTTCATGATGACTATCAGATACCTCAGCAACATGGGATGTGTAATGATTGTCTTATATTTATGAGCATAATGTTTCTCGGCAATCCATAATTAAAACTGACGTGAAATTTATTATTCAGTGATGTAATTGATCATAAAATTAAGTATAATATGTAGAAGATAGGTGTATGTGATACCTACTGTATATCAATATACATGTTTATAGATAGTGTCCCCTCGATATAACGCAGAATTTGGGGTCCATGGCATACCCCCGCCTTATAGTACCTGCCTTATACGATAGTACAGGTAAATAACAAAAGTAAAAGTGGGTTCCACATCTGGCCCTGCCTTATATCCGAATCCATTGTGTATTGAACAGTGTTGTATCGAGGGGACACTGTACTTTTATAATCTCATTTGCTGTATAATAAAAAAAATTGGTGGATGGTTCATGGCCATATTCAAGATTATTCATCCATATGAAAACTTGCTAATTTACAGGAGAAAACTTGCAACACTTTTAGCACTAAATGTTGCTTTAACTCCACGTTGAAGGTAATAACAGATGCCTTAAAGAGCAGCACTGTGTCTACTCTAGCTCAACGAAGGTTAACCCTATCAGCTCTGGCTGGTGCAGATGTACTAACAGTGTTCACATTGGAAGGGACTGTGTGGTAATTTAAAAATCTGTGGGACCCCTTGAAAATTACAGATTCTACCACTATTAACATTGGACCTATTATTTTTTTTTAAGTTTGAATATTGTACTAAATACACTGTCACATCACAATAGTACATGCTATGTTGATCTTATTGAAAAAGTAACTCTTTCTGTAATGCACAGAGGGTGGGTTTGAACTGGGAACCTTTGATTCAATGTACAATTGAAACAGGATCAAGCTGATCCTGGGATTCGAACCTGAGTTGTTGGATTGTGAGTCCAAAGCTCTACTGACTGAGCCAAAGGGGTAACCCCGCTGGCCGAGACCAGTAGCGCCATCTTATATCACGCACGGCTACATTCTCCCCATACACATCTGAGCTCCCAGGGAGCTAGGAATTATCTGTGGGACAATTCAGTGAGAGTTTCACCAATAACAACTCAAATACACGTTGAGCGCCATTGAAGCAGGACCATGCCGATCCTGGGATTCGAAACCCGAGTTGCTGGATTGTGAGTTCAACACTCTACCAACTGAACCAAAGGGGTAACCCCACTGGCCGAGACTAGTAGGTGCATATCACACCCGGCTACACAATGGCATACCTCTGGTCTAGGACAATCTTTACCAATATCTTGCAATTCATAATAAAGTTTATTTTTGTACCTTATCAATCATCTTTATAGACTATAACATGTTTCCATGAAAAACAGATATAGTTAGCTTTCAAAAATAACTAATATCAGACCAACTAATGTGAAGTAAACTGGTTTTCCTATAGACATCTGTACTAATGATGCTTATCAAAAACACAAGAGACAAATTATAAAAATACTATTATATAAATCAATAACATTCCACAGGAAGTTTTCTGCTCTAGATCTATAGTGCAATAACCCTGGCCATGCATCCACTTGAGAAATGGCCACAAATACAAACTGGCATGTGCTTAGAAAACTTGGCCATCCTTAAGACTGGATCATGTATGATACTGACGTGAAAAAGGTTTTCCTTGCTCGTTTTGTAAAAAGCGTAATATCACCTGATGGTACAGAACGTGAGCGTGCTGTCACACATTGGGAATCCTTATAGGAGTTGTCTTCCCTTCCATGTACCTGGTCAGAACCTGTGTACTCCCATCAGGCAAGTGTGAAAAAAATTACATTTGAAAGTCATTTGAATTCAGCACTAAAATTTACTCTATCCTGTCCTTATCGATCAGCTAACTTGCAGCCAACTTTGTAGCCAACTTTCAGTGAGTTTCCAGCCAATTTGCTGGCACATTCAGCACGTTAATAATCTGAAGTGTGCTGAGCCTCGGGTCTAGGAAGAGGTGGGGAGGTGGGGGAGTGTCTTAAAAGTAAATTCAATTCCCCCGTCTCGTCATTTCAGTCAAACTAGGAATTAAATGATGTCAAATAATTTTGATTGACACATTAATTGATAGAGATGCGAGATTGTGCATGCGACAAATTCTTCTGACAATAGAACATGCCTGGAATTAAAAAACTGTGATTTAAAGTCAGTATCGGTGTTGTCGCAGGTCCTCGGGGGAAATAATCAAATAAGGCTGCCACGATTATCATTCCGATTACAGGCCAACTTGATGGCGAGCTAGGTTGGAGAAGATAAAGCATTAGCCATTCAAACTAAAAATCACACACACTTGTCAACTTTACAAAACTTACTTTAGAAAACAATTTGAATAAATTGTACAACTACAGTTTTTCGGTTGTTTTGAGAAAATACATTAGCATTTGATTGCGGTAGGGACATTAAACATGTTTTAATTAAAATAATTTTAGAAATTTCAGTTAAAATGAAAGTCTCATGTACAAAAGAGTTTTCTAGGTGGTTCCAGCTTAAAAAATGATAAAATATTGAACATTAAAATATCATTATTATTATTTAATATTGGAATATCATTTGCCATAAAAAAATTTAAACAAGATAACAAAAGTAACAGGAACTTAAACTGACTTTTAAAGGCATACTATCACGGTTGATTGGCCTAGATAATGACCAAACGAATTTCTGTCTGAGACTATTTACGTTTGATTTGTACA